>JAMKCH010054547.1:0-18847 GCA_023653785.1 Ophioderma brevispina | reverse complement strand
TTCTCATCACTTGTCAGGTAGCCTAACACGAGGTTCTGTGAGTTATCTGTTCCACTTTCGCCCCTAATTCTCGCTTTAACCATGCACTGAATAGATTTCATATTTTGCGTACTCTGACAAGTGATTTCTGAGACAGAGTTCTGTGATCATCATGCCATTCACTTTGAAGAGATTGTTAGGCCTACATTAGCTTGAGTCCAAAAGACGTTTTTACTGATTGTCAATTTAGAAAAATAAACAGCCATGCATGTGAAGTAGGTGGGGGCAGGGTATTAATTTCTGTCTGGTCTTGAGTGAGTTGGCATCGGTTACAAAAAACTAATAACTGAGTATGTATAGTCGTCAATTGGTAGCACCACGGCTCATAGTGGCTGTTTTGCGTGACCCTAGAGGGACTGAAGTCTATTCACATCGAGGTAAACTTGCAAACCGTGTGGCAATGCCAACGGTTAGTTGTCACAAGCTGCCGATCGAACTTGAAGTTGAAGATGTCTGAGAGAGGGACCTGAATAGTCATTTAAATGGCTTGGCAAATATTATTAAAATATCACCAGTCCAAATGCGATTTGGACGAAACTTATTGAAATTGTTTAGCTGATCAGTCAATAGTGAGGCAGACAAAGTTGCAGAATTCGGACAACCCACAGGGCCCCCCCACAACAGGGCATGATTATTGTTTTTACTTGAAGCAAGGAAAAGGGAAGGGTTATCTTAATTGCACTTTGGGAGGGTTGGCGTTCCTCATGATTTTAATCACACATCATATTCAGTAGGCCTAAATCGTGTTGGTAAAGAAATGCAATCCCCCTCCCCCCCCCCGGCCTCCTACGGGCACTCCCATTTCGGAAGTGAAGACTCTTCAAGGGGGATGGCCCCCGATTTAAGGATGTGAAGTTTTAAGTTGATAGATTGGCTTCACTCCAAAACCTCATCTGTAAAGTTTCGCGCCGATATTTCAATTCGTATTGATGCGAGAGCTAAAATCATGATGATTTTGTACCCCCCATAGAGTACTGTTGGGTAATATTAATAGTGAGTCATCGACCAAAATGGGGCACATTTTCGCTTCATTAACTTCCAAACCAAACAGCATTTGGCTCGAAGTTTCACAGGAGTAAATGAGAAAAATAGTATGGTTGCTTTCTTCTGATACAAAAATTGTTGACCACTTCCGGTAAAATCTGGGGCTTCGGGGACGAGGTAATTAGCGATCGGGCCACGGGACCATTTAAGGGACACACCACTATTAGAGTGAACACCGCCTATATCAGTCCGAGGTTTATCACGACTGTAGTACCTCTTTTGTGTATAAAGAATGAGATTATTCTAGTAATTCTGTGATTTTTTTGACCACCAAATTTTTATTTTAGCATACCAGGATTGAATGTGTACTGACAATTGTTGAAAAGAACACATGGAAAATTTGGAAGGAAATCTTTAAGTGTGATCGGCGTATAAACACACAAGGTTCATGCGAGGCTTAAGAGTCGGAATGAACCAACCCTGCCGTGAAATTACGGCATCTATAAAAATCAGTAATATCTAAAAATCTAACCTAATTGTTATCGTCAAATTTTGAAATGTTGTAGAGAAATTTTCTCCTCTTTGTATCATATAATCCGTCTTTTCCAAAACGAAAGGTAACTCGAGTTATAGCCCATTATTCTGACTATCATTTTACACACAAAGTCTATAGGCTGGCATGGTTGTGTTTAACCCTTAAGACCCCCTATTTCCAGCATCGCTGGTAAACCAAAGATTCCATAGCTTTAAAAAATTCAAGTTTACCACTATCACCCTAAGACCCCCTAGTGTTTTGAAAAAAAAAAAATGAACATTTTACAAGAGACCTCTACTTCATGACATTTTGGACGAGGGTCTCAGGTTGGTCAAACACTCCACCTCTCGAATCGTCGCGGCCAAAACGGACAATGCATTATGTTTAGGCCTACATCTTCAGGCAACCTGGTGAGAAAATAAAACAGCTCTAAATACCCTAGTGCCCGTATATGTGTAGTAATTAAGCGTTCAGGAAAATTATATCATATCTGAGAAACAGGATGAAAACTCTATGCATTATAGTATGAGACAGTATGTCATTTGTTGGCTTTTTTGCCTACAATTGGAATTTTGGGTCTTAAAAGTGATTAATGGTCCAGGAATCCAAATCAATTGTTACCATTTTTAGCCCTTCCGTTTGGCGGCCATCGTGGATTTTAAAATGGCTGCCATTTTCAACATTATTTTGTCTATATCTGGACTTCTGAGCCACCATAGAGGTTCAAATTGCGTTTTGGGGCAATTACCCATGTTTTTGATTGTCAAGGAACACAATATCAATTTCGAAAGTTGCAGATTGTTCCTTAGCGGACATCTTTGAATTTCAAAAATGGACGCCATTTAAAATTTTGCCTCTAATCTGGACTTCTGAGCAACATAGAAAGCTCAAGTGGCGGCAATACCCATGGTTTGTGGTGTCAAGGAACACAAATGATACATCCGAAAAGTCACAGATGTTTCCTTCGGCGGCCATCTTTGACTTCAAAATGGCCGCTACTTTTAAAAATATACTTCGCCCAAATATCTGGACTTGGAGCAACATAAAAGGCTCCATTGGCGGCAATACCCATGTTTGGTGTGATTGTAAAGGAACACATCTATTACATCCAGAAAGTCCGTAGATCTGTTTCCTTGGAATTTGGCATCTGAATTTCAAAATGGTTGCCGAGCGAGCAGTAAAGGCGCTGAACCGTCGGCGGGGTATACTAAGATCGAGCGAGCGACCCGGGTTCGAGCCCAGTGAGAGTCGGGTTTCTTGGTCTACTCAAATAGTTTCCGATAATAAGTGTCGGAAAATTGCATTATAATTGGCATAAGTGTGATTATGGAATTTATCCTCGCTCCCACCCCCAATGCATTAAGAATGTGCAGGAATATGCAGTGGGTGCCCGGCCGCTTCATGGTTCAGATAGTCATGTAAAGCTATTGTTCTGTGCGTCATGTCAGAGGAGTCAATTCGAGAGCACGTAAAGTTGCCAGACTCAGCGAACGGAGGTAGGGGATCTCCCGGGTCTGTTACCTGCACTTATCACTCTAGGTATCAGAGTCCCTTCCAAAACCCCCAGGCACTGGGCCAGCGTGAATGCCTTACAGCCAACATGGAAAATGTTAAGGCTTTCGTCTAAGTGGAATGACATAGTGATGATGAATGATGAATGGATGAATGAACTTCACCCAATATCTGGGATTGACAACATTAAAGGTCCATTTGGTGGCAATACCCATGTTTGTGATGTATTGAATATTGTGTTGTGGCAGCAAAGAGTGTCACCCATGAAAGAAAAAAAAGGCTAGCTCCGCTAAGGGCACCATCCCAACACCTGGAGACCTGACGAAATCCCAGATACTATTTAGCTATGACCAAGCTGAATGTTTACAACAGAATACAGGGTTAAAGCCCCCAGATTTGAAGTCTGTGCTTCCTGAGTCAACATTGGTCTGTACCCAATTCAGATGATGGGTTGGTCCTAAGCCTACCTGGAAGGACCAACCCTGATAGTGACAAAAGATTGCATGGACAACTTTGTTAAAAGTAAAGCTGCTTTCATCATCAGTACATACACTCCAGAGGGACACACCACTAACTCACTTATACACAGTGTCTATGGGCCAAACATGGCAACTTTGGCAAGGTCTTTCACATTTTAAAACTCTCACAGAGGGAAATACAATTCACCATAAGCCAAAGTACAAAATGAAATCACCAAATAACCAAAATTTGAACATATGAGGAACCGGAAAAAGATTTGTTGTACGAATCACCAAACTTGCCCGATGTCAGACCGGCAACCCAAGATCTCTATAGTCGCCAAAGCTAAGGAATTTGCAAATCGTGGGAAATTGATGACGGGCGTAGTTTAATTCATCAAATTCACTGTCCAAATGCCCTTAGTTGAGAAAACATACCAGTTCTACACATGTCAATCATGATATTCATCACTTTTTAATTATAACTAGTTGCATTTCAGACATTTTAAACTAAGCACTTTTTCCAGATGACATTGCAAGAAAGAAATAGACATCCCAAGATTTTTGATCCTTACGGCAGCCAGGTAAGTGGTGTATAACCTATATATACCACAATGGGCTGAAATTAGTTAAAAATGTCATGGATCTCGAACATTGACCTCTTTGCATCACATTCATTCAAAAAATACATTTAAAACTCCATTATGATGAAGGTTGGCTATTGCTTAAGACCCTCCAAATTCCAGTTGTGTTGTATAACAGACATAGGGCTATCCACTGGTATCTGTGCAAAATTGTTTAAAGGAATAAAAAACATGATTTTTTTTGTTACTCAGTTGAAATTATATGATTAATGTAAATAACAATATGGATTAAAACTTTTCAGGAAAACAGTCCTAACGGCCCTTTTGTCATTTTTAACTCCTTAGACTTTATAGGATCTTCTGATGAAGGGAGCCCTCATTGACAAGAAAATCTGAATTTACAAGCACAAAGCTTAATCTTGATCTAGAAGGATACCGGGGTCAATGTAATTTGTTGGAAGGAAGAAAGAAACATTGGCTTTGCAAGCCAGGATTGTGCCCAGCTAGAGCGATTGTCAGCAATTAAACAGGGGGGGGGGGGGGCTCACATGAAATGGATGGCACATTCAAAACCAAGGGAATTCGGTGACTAAACATGTAAAAATATGGGGTCTTTGGGAAGAGACAGCCCAAATTGCCCAAAATAGGGGTTATTTAGGCACAAATTGCTAAATGTTTCAAAACATGGGATCTGGTGGATTTTGGCCAAATACTAAAAAGGAGGTGTCTTGTGGGAAAAATTTCTCCAAAATAGCAGGGCTTTTGGGTGACAGTGGACAAATTGTCAAAAAAATGACATTTTTGGGTGACATGATGCTTAAAACAGACCGGGGTCCTAAAAGCATTAAATGTGCATCGCCTCCACAATGTGAGTGTCCCCCCCCACACCCCACCCAAGGTCGGGACAGCAAAAGCAAGCTATCTTACTAGTTTATCATTTCGTTTTTTGGTCGTGAGAGATAGCTTTTGCTAGTCTTAAGGGTGGGCCTACTCCACTTTAGCTCCACTTATAGTTAAAAATAACTTCTAAAAATACAATGGCCATTACTAGTGCATCCGTCGGATGAATTTAGTGTTTGCCACCACAGTCAACCACATTTTTACTCCGTTGAGGCTGCCGAATTCGTCGGTGGTGGTGGCACATACCAAATGCCATTCAAAATCTTATACCTGAGCCCACCTACTTAAGAATATAGGTCCCAAGGCACAGGCATGGGACATGTACCCCGCCTCTATAAAATGACTATAAAACATCACCATTTTTCAGTGCAAACACCTACTTACATATCGATTCAATTTAAAAGACTGAGGTTGAAGGTCAAAAACTCACAAAAAATGAGACCCGAACATACGCTCACTGGTGTCTCAAGGTTACACACCACTAACTCACTATACACAGTGTCTATGCGGAAAAAAAAAATGGAAACACTCCACCCCTCCTCCTCTACTTTGAGCATGTTTCTTTCACAGTTAAAACTCTCACAGAGGAATACCACAACATCACCCAAAGTACAAGCTGAATGGAAATCCACCAAAATAACCCAATTTTGAACATATGATGACCGGAAAAATTTTTAGTTACGAATCACCAAACTGCCCGATTGTCAGACCGGAAACCCAAGATTCTCTATAGTCGCCAAAGCTAGTAATTTGCAAGTAGATGTGAAATTGATGAAACGAGGCAGAAATTTCATCAAATTGACACTGTCCAAAAGACGCTTAGTTTGAGAGAAAACATACCAGGTCTACCTGTTCAATCATGATATTTCATCACTTTCTTAATATAACTAGTGCATTTCAGACTTTAAAGCACTTTTTCCAGTGCCAGCTAAGAAAGAAAGTAGTCCACCAAGATTTTTGATCCTTACGGCAGCCAGGTTAGTGGTGTATAAAACAGACGCTATCACCACAGCCAAGAAGACAAGAAACTTGTACATTGAAGCCACAACTGTATTATATTGATGTCATCTGCATACGCATTGATGCACAGCAAACATCTAATACATGAGAATATCCATGGCTATGTACTTATTAGAGCCTCCGGCCTTGGAAAGAATAAGATAAATGAAGCTACAGCAGGTGTGTGGTTTCTTTCTCACCAAAGGCTCTAAAGTCAGTGCCAGCCTTGTGCAACTGTAATGAGTAATCCTGAAGCTTACACCGTGGGTAATCCTGAAACAACATTCATTTGCGCTAACATCCAGACGAAATCCTCGCGGTTACCATGGACCTGTCAGTTGCCACCGGTGCGTTCCAGTCATAATCTTCTGGGCAATCCTGGTGATAGACTTGGGGCTGGGACAGCTGTTCGTGTCAGAGGAGGGGGTCAGCGGAGGTGGAGTGTGGCGGGCGGAATTCGGTGAAACGGTTTACGCATTGTACAACTGGCAACCAAATCCAGATACATTTTCGGCGAGGGGGAGGTGGATTAACAGCATTAAGAACACAAGAGCCTACAACACTTGAAGCTGATAAGTCTGATCATAGAATTTTCTCGTGCAGGAGCAGGATAACCCCCCTCCTAGAGATCCCAATGAAAACAATGACTCGAGAAAGGTAGTGGGGATACAAAGCTCTGCGAGCAGTATACTGTAGCACTACATAACAGGTTGGTCAACACTCTTGTTGATGATCTTGAAGATTAGAACCCCAGCACAGTTTACGAAGCCGTCACTTCAGCCAACAAATTAAATTGCACTGGAGATGCTATAGAAGAAAGAAGAGGCTACTGGCCTTTTTTTTTTTTGCTCAAATGACAACGTCATTCAAAGCAGAGAAAAGCTGAAGTCTGCAGCCAAGAAGGCACCGTATACTAAATCCACCAGAACCTCCAAGCAGAAACCTGATGCCGCTAAGGCTGCACTTGATGAAGCTTACACCGTGGTGCTTGAGGAGATGTTAAGTCCAGGCTGAAGCACTGAAACCAGGGCCTACATTTTAAATTACAAGCAGCTGCTGCTGCCTGGAGGCATCGAGGGAGCTGATGATAAGAAACCTACCCCCACAACTGAAGAGCGCCCTCTACTTGATGAAACGTTCTTCAATCACAAGATAGCAGACCACCCTTCCTCTCAGACGGACTTTCACTATTCTGATCTGCCTGAAGAAACTGAACAACACCAGAACGCCTGGTCCCTACACTTCCTGCAGTAATCTGGAAGAATCCACTTTTTCAAGATCAAGACTGTTGAATTTCGTAATAAACACACTACATGGGAAACAAACTGCCTTATTATATTAAGATCGTTCATCACTCCTCCACCAGAGAAAGGTTGTCACCTCCAACAACTCCAAAAACTACAGAGGAATCACACACCTCTATGATCTACAACTCCATGCTGCCCAAACAGGAATCCGTGTTTCACATTAGATCCCATTCTCAGGGCGAAACAAGAATTTTTGTAAAGGCAGGATCAAACACTACCTTAAGAATACTTGCCCCAGAAGGAATTCATGAAGAGTTGAGATTTCAAGAGAAACCTCAATTGTGTTTGTAGACGTCTCCAAGGCCTTAGACAGTGTCAACCAGAAGATGTATGCTGCATATTCGTACCAACTATGGTGTCCCAGGACGAGACTTTCAAAGATTGTCATCATGTATGATAACCATTATATCTTTGAAGACCATGGATGGCCCACAAAGGCGTTCTAACAACTAATGGAATCCTCAAGGAGATACTCTTATCCCTATCCCTTTGTAAGCGTAGGGGTTGATTACGTCCTCAGACAGTCTTGACCTCATGAACGACAAGGGACTCACCATTAAAACCACAAGTGTTCTAAGACGTCACCAAAGTCAGCATATCACAAAACCTACTATGCGGATGCTCTTAGCTATACAGCCGTATTATGGGTGCACAAAGTCGGCCTACATCTAAATGCCAAGAAGAGGAAACATGCCGTCAATGAGGAACGATCATCAACAACCTCATCTGCACTACAGACGGTATCCAACTCAAAGAGAGCAGGGACGTCACTTACCTGGGGTTCATATGTTGTCGACAAGCAAGAAATACGTCCCGTCACGCAAAGGACAAGCTTGGAATGCTTGCAATAATCTACACCACCTATGGCAATATGGTATTCCAATTCAACCAAGCTGAAGGTTTTAGAGCTGTGAAGAGAGTATCTGTTATATGGATCTGAGAAGAAAGAGCTATACGGATAAACTGACGCTGACACCCTAAACAGGCTTCTTATGCAATACAAAACATATCCTGGCTGAGCACATGACCAACGCACAGATATGTGGAGATTTATCCCTCAAATTTCATCTTCGGTTGCCCAACGCCGAGAACAGTTTGCCGGTAACATTATCGTGCGATGGATCAAGTAGGTTCTCAGACATCCAAAGGGGGGACCACCCCGGGACAAGACAATGACAAAACTAGGGGTCGTCGCCCTTCAACTAAAGTGATGGGCATATCGGCTGCGGCCACTAGATAGATGTGATATTGGTTTCAATACTTGAATACTCGGGAAAACATATGGGACAGCAAAAACATTGAACTATATACAAACTATTAAAACCCCAGGGATTCCTTGATTTAAGTGGTTCGGGCGAAGTATAATGTAAAAAAACAGTAGCCATTTTTAAATTATAGATGGCTTTCAGAAGGAAGCAATCTAAGACTCTCTGGATGTAATATATTATATCCTTAAACATCACAAACATGAGTTTGCCACCAAATGGAGCCTTCTTGTTGCCAACGAAGTCCAGAGATGAGTGAATGTACGTTAAAAAGCCGAAGATTTTGACATTCAAGATGGCCGCCAGAAGGAAAACAATGGTGACTTTCTGGGTGTAATATATGTGTTCCTTGACATACAAACTGGGTATTCACCAATTGGAGCTTCCATGTTTTTCAGAAGTCCAGATATTGGCGAAGTATATGGGTTAAACAAGGGCGGACTTTTGAAATTCAAGACGGCGACTAAAGGAAATAATCTGTGATTTTTTGGATGTAATATTGCATTCAATGACAGCACAAACATGGGTTTGCACCAGCTTGGCCTTCTATGTTGAGCGAAGGAGAAAGAGACGGCAAGATATGTTTAAAATGGCGCCATTTTAAAATTCAAGATGACTGCCTGAAGGAAAAAACTATCTGCGACTTCTGGTGTGATAGGTGTGTTTCCTTGAATCACAAACATTGGTCTTGCCACCAATTGAGTCTTCTATGTTGCTCAGAAGTCCAATATAGAGCAAAATATGATAAAATGGCAGCCTTGGTGAAAACCAAGATGGCCGCCAAACGGAAGGGATAAAAAAATGGTTACACAATTTGATTTGGATGCCTAGGGACCATTACTACATTTTAAGATCAAAAATTCCATTGTAGCAAACAAAGCCAACAATCTCAAACCATCAACACACCGCCCCTATACTATCCGGCTGTCCACAAAAGTTACATTCGCCGGATGTTTTCTTGTAACACCCGTTGCGTAGGAGTCTTTGGAATACAATCGCGTAGTACAACTCGGTTTCATGGTTTCGTGAAAAGGTTTGATGTCACCAAATAGAGGAGAAATTCCTTCAGAAATTAACGAAAACCCCATCACAATCCGCCCTTCCTTTGCGGAACTACGACCTGTAGAAATAAGCTACAATTTGGGCGATTTTGTGACCGTCTTTGTTAAAAATCGTGAAAAATGATTTGAAATGTTACGACACATTTCCGACTCTTTAAGAATTGGTGGTTATGAAGTCAGTGTAGGCCAAACAAAATGTAATCTGAATTTGTCCCAAGCGTGCCCCCTTATGATTTTTGGCAAAACTAACAAAATGTGTAGTAAGTTTTAACTTCCGGTTGATAATTAAGAAGCCGGTTAAGGAACTAAGAATTGGTGTTTATGAACGTCAGTGTACCTTTAATAAATGTAATATCTGAAATCTTGCTCTAGGGCCTATTTTTTCCAACTCGTGTCTCATAGCGGCAATATCCCTTTTGTGTGTGTGCTTTTCTGCTTCGTATTATTGAGTATTGCAACAGAACGACTTCTTTCTCTCTCTCTCTTGCGCTCAAAAATTGAGTGGCGTGCGTTTGTAGGCGATCGCCTTGTAAAGATCTTGGGATCAAATTCCCACTCTAAGCACAAAATTTTATTATTAATTTTATTTTACCGTTTGCGATTGGCAATGAAAACAATTACGAGTTGGCGAGTGAAGTCGAAAAAAAGTTAATTGCTGCCTTTATGATATAAGTAATTGTTATTTTTCCCCTGGACCATGATTTCGGCAAGAATCTCACACGCGTGCTGAGTGATGGTTTGCAAGCTCAGCTCCATACAGCAGGTCACGCTGGCCATGCTTTAGTTTCTTTTTCAACATGAAAACAATGGTGCATCGCTGACCCTCGCCATTTGTAGAACACGTTGAAACACTTCGTTTTTGGGGCTCGTAATACGTGGTTGTTTTCATTTTACAATATTGCAGAAATGTTGCTAAAAGTCTACTTCATCCCTCAGATGGTAATAGAAATAATTATAATGATATTTTTTGGGGTTGAAAAACAAGGATGAAAATTAAAAAAAATCATCGCTTTTAAATAATGCGTAGGTCTTGACAATTCAGGAATCCACCCCCCTATTTTAAAAGTTGACCAAATCATAAAGGGATTCTTATCTGTAAAAAGGTCTGTGCACGTGAAGCTGTCCTGTTTTGAGAAAGCGAAGACAACGTTTTTTCATATATTGCCAGTTTACCATGAATTCCCCTATACTTTAACATGGCGAAAAACATCACTGATTTGCACTACCGACCTGTTTGGGGAATCAAACAAAGAACAATGACGCGTGTCTTTGTGGTTTGTGCAAACTGCCTTCTGACCTCGACACAAAGCTTAAAAACATAAAAACGCAAACTATTCACACCCCCCCCAAAAAAAAAACACGCCAAAAAGTTTTTTTTTTTTGTGGTTGTTTTTTTGTTTTGTTGTTTGGTAGTTTTTGGGTGTGTGTGGTTTTGTAATTTTTATTGTTTTTTTTTCTTTGTGATCTTACGTGTTTGGTGGAGAGGTTTTTTTTTTTGGGTGATTTGGAGTAGTTGTGAGTTAGTGGTTTTTATGTTTGGGTTTTTGTGTTTATGTTTTAGCGCCCCCCCCACCCCTCGCCCCCCCCCCCGCCCCCACCCCCCCCCCGCCCCCATAACCCCCCCCCAAAAAAAATACCCCCCCCCCCCCCGCCTCGCCTCCCCCCCCCCCACCGCACCCCCCCCCCCCCGGAACACGACCCTCCCCACCCCCCGCCCCTCCCCCCCCGACCCCCCCCCCCCCCCCCCCACCCCCCTACTTTGTATACATTTTTTCTACTTTTACCTCAGTACTTAACTTTCTCTCCTCTGATAGGCGATTATCTCATTACAAAAGCCGGTAATTGATCATTGGTGGTGATTTAATAACGAAAGTCGGCAACGTTATATGAATCTTTGAAACTAGTGTGTTTAGGTCCTTCTCTCCAATGTCGCATGTTCAGGTGACGTGTGAGATATACCTTGTGAGCTGTCAGCAATCGAATGTTAAAAGAAAATGTCGTTATGATCTCCTTCTATCTACTTTTTTCCCGTTTATAGAACATCACAGTATTAGACCATAAGAAATACACCATTTTCACAATTGCTTTAATTTATTATACTTGTTTCAAATCAAGTAACTAGTAAGGTATAATGAATGATTGGCTTGATTTCCTCATATACAATTCAAATATTTGTTACAACACTTATATTTACAGAATACTTGCTGAAAGGTGCAAGAATGACCCTTTTACCACTCCACACAATTAAGCACATCATTTGATCAAATTACCTTGGAAATACAAAGGAAAATATGCATGCAATTTTTTGATACTCTCAACTATCGCCACAGAGTTGAACTCTGTTATATCGATCTGAATAATTACTTGGTTATTGTTTTACCCCCGTGACCAGAGTAAAAGTAAATTAAATAACACTTTTGTTCTGATATCTGGAATCACCTCAATTAAAATGTATTTCCCTTCACAAGCATACCTTTATGGAGAATGTAAGTTGAGTGCCATAGCCCGTGAGGTGTGGGAGTGCCTTTATTGGCTAGCCACCCCCTCCCCTTCAAAAGGTGCTTGTTATAGGCTGTCTTTGCAACCCCGGATTAATCCCTTCGTCCCCATCATCCCCATCACCCTAAATGAAAATGTTAGTTATGCTACAGGCGGTTGGCGACATGCCAATAACGCCTACATGTGAGAGTCCTTCTTTCAAATAAGAAATTCTGGATGGTTTTGTCAACAGCACTTACACCTCAACTAGATAAAACCCAAAATTTGTATATTTGGGGAATCCAATTCTAAATGCACTTGTAAATGTAGGTCCCGTTGCCGTGGCTTGGGTACGTGAGTTCCGCTGCCGTGGCCCAGCTAAGTGACTTTTCGCTGGCGTGGCCCGGCCACGTTAAGTAGTTGGCTGCTAATCGGTTTCTGGAACTGTAATTGTTTGTGTTTGGGAGATTCGGCTCGCTGCCGTGGCTGGCTACGCGAGTTCCGCTGGGTCGGTGGCTCTGCCACGTGTACATCATCGGACCCCGGTACGGTAGTCTCCTCCCCACTTTTCAGTCGGCAGGTGATTACCTATAGCTTTGCTGAAAAATTATCGGGCCTCGCCCGGTTTTCCGTGATTTTTTGTCAGGTAGTGTTTTGAAGGTTTTAGGGACGTTTGGATCTATGTAGATACTTACGTGGTTAAATTTTTTTATCGTATAGTTTAATGGTGAAAATGTAGACTAAAGCAGTTTATTAGAAGCGCTTATGCCTTCATTTCTATTCAATTCAGCTGCTGCAAATCTATAGCTACCGCAATCAGATGCAATTATAAAGACTTGGTATTACATAACACCGACTCATATTACTTTGAGCATTTTGCTTACTTGGAGGTGGCTTGGACTAGCGTACCCGCTCTTATTTCATCATTTTTCAATTTCCACTTCACTTAATATCATTAAATTATTGCCAATTTATTGACGTTTCCGCAATAAGCACACTCAGAACTAAATCATATCAACAGCACAATCTATTATCAACAATTTTGAGACAGTTCGCCATTTTGCGCCTTTTCAGACGATTAAAATCTAAAAGCGGTCCAGTCATTTTTCCAGTCATTTCGGCCTCTAGATATTATTTTAAATGTGTATTTGTTGGGTTTTTTTCAAAATTTGAGAATCACGGATAAAATAATAAAATACATAAAACAAACGTAAACTACTTATGACTAATTAGTATGGTCTATTAAAAGAACTTATTTATTTCATCAAGACTGAGAATGTTGTTAGAGCAAAGCTGTTTCTCGTTTATTGAAAACGTGACTACTAAGTAGCACTTGAATTGTTCAGCAATCATAGTGTTGACTGGACTAACTCATATTAGAAACATCAAGTCCACACCTAAAAGGACAAAGCACATAGGTAATAAATAATGCTAATACTGTTTCAATACAGTGGCCAGATGAAAATGGTTTCCGTCTCTCTAAAACTAAAACTGTTTTGTATACAGTTGCAAAAAAAAACGTCTTCACCTTGACCCAGAACTAAATTTGAATGGTTCTCCTATTCCCGTCGTTCACGCTAAATTCTTAGTGCTTAAATTTGAACATAAAATTGAACTTCAAGCTCATATTGACTACTTACGGAAGAGATGTCAAAAAGGTCTGAATCTTGTAAAAGTAGTTTCTAAATGGACCTGGGTTGCAGATCGCTCAGTTTTTGCTTCGCCTTATAGATCACCTTGTGAGATCAAAATTGGCTTATGGTTGCATTGTTATGCTTAGCGGGATAGCCAGCTACATATTGTGGTTACTAGTTCTTTTCTTCTGGCAAACCGCTCCTTTCCGAAGGGAGTCACTCACATATTAAGTGGAACACAGTGTAGTCTTGCACTTTTGAACTCAGGGGGAGAACAGGTTACAGCTAGTGCACAGGCAAACATATATTGGTCTTTGGGTAGATCCAAATTTGACCATAACTAGGGTTTGTAGTGGTGGGTCACAAATTTGCTATATTTTCTGAACAATGGGTGAAAATAGGAGTGCCCCCTGGCGACCCCTTAAATGCTACCAGGGCTATCTAGTGCTAAACGCATGGACCGATTCATTCAGTCAGCAAATTGGTCAGAAGAACCGCTGACCCAAGGGGCATATAGGGTGTTCACATTTTGGAATCTGGCCTGTATGCATTAAATGGGGCTTCCTTCTAGAAATGTATGAATTCCTTTTTCTCATAGCAAATCAAATGACTATCATTCACCACAGATCGCTCTCATTCGCTTCTCAAGATCCACTCAGTACATGCGGCATACGGGGTGTTCACAGATTAGCCCAAAGGCCCAATTATCAATTAAAGGGCATTCCTTGAAAATCTAATGAATTCCTTCTTCCGCCCGTAAATGAGAGGTGCTCAACACGAGGATTCGTTCACATGGATTTTATAGGAGGCTGCATATGGGGTGTTCACAGATTAGGATCAAATGCCTAATCAATTACCAATTAAAGGTGTCATTCCTTGACAATCTAATGAATCCTTCTCCTCGTATGAAGGCTATCAATCACGAGATTTGCGCACATGATCCACCAGGGTTGTTCATCAAATGGGGTGTTCAGGGATTTGGCCCATGTCAACAATTACGCAATTAAAGGGGCTTCTGAAATTCTATGAATTTCTTCTCTCGGGGGGGCTCGCGTTCTGATTAAAGGCACATCATGAGATTCGCTCACAGGTATCCCCTGGTAGGGGCTTTAATCAATGGGTGTTTCACAGATTATGATCAAATACCACAATTACCAATTAAGGAGGGGCATCCTATGATCATTCTTCTCTCCCTCTCGCAAATTAAAGCAATACTACAATGCTGATACATGGTATTCTTGAATTCCTCTGCTATACACTTACAGGCTATTATCATTTGTTGAAGTTTTTCAAACAAGATCCCCAGATCCCCTTGGAGGGGTCACATAATGGGGTGTTCACAGATTGGAACCTCGTGCATGATTACAACACAGGCAATAACTGATCAAATTTCAGGGAAGTTTCGTTTTGATGTGGCAAACGGGTTGGAGGTCGCCATTCTGGGTCAGAGTTGCATCCACGGGTCAAATATAAACAAATATAAGAAGAAATTTCTTTGTGGTCTCGAAACACACCACAAATAATGGCCTGAGGTTAGGCGTCATCCAGGGGATAAAATTACGAACTTTGAAAATCTACCTTCCCGACACCATTTTGAGGTCAAGGTTTATCATGTGTTGACATAGATATGGGTCAAAGTCACCAGCTAACATTCGTGCTCGCCTCGGCACAGTCTAGTTTATAGTTCTGCTCTTAAGTCATATTTGAAAAGCTTGAACCTATTCAGAATCAAGGTCTGCGACTATGCTTGGGTGCTTCTCGTACCTCTTCTATGCAAAGCTTATATGTCGAAGCTATGAACCCCCATTACATCCTAGTAAGATGGCGAAAAAAAATTAGATCTCACAAATATGCTCTAAAACTAAAAGTAATGCGGATATCCCAACACATGAGAGCACATTTTCGCCTCTATATTTACCAACTTCTATACTAGAAACCTAATAATGCTATCCCATCTTTTGGAATCCGTATGAAAGAGGGTGTCCTAATAATGCTGAAACAATTGCTCATTTGAATTTCCTATTAGTCCTCCTTGGACAAATGTTGTGAATGATATTGACCCTAACTTTATGTCAATTTAAGAAGGGTCTAACTGATGATCTTGTTTTTCAAGCTACATTGGATGATCTAGCCATAAAATTCATAAACCATCGAGTATTTTATACAGATGGGGTTCTAAGGTTTTGGAAAGGCGCTGCAGCTGTTTTTAAGTCGGTTGTGTGGATCATCGTCAGATTAGGTTTAACCTGATACTGCTTCTAATATTTCACTTCTGAATTGAAGGCACTTAAGTTGGCATTAGAATTAGCTGTGAAGATTAAAATGAGAGTCATTTCTTATATTTACTGATTCACTATCAGTATTAGGGCTTTGAAAGGCAGAGAGGCAGAGAATGTCGTCATCTCTATATTGCTGAGTTGTTGAAGTATTCTTCAATTTTTGTCTCAATTGAATTATTATAAAGTACGTTTTTTGCTTGGATTGCAGTAAAATTGGTATTCCAAGGCAATATGAAACGGTTGATGTATTAGCGAAAGAAAGCCCTCTTACTATGAATATAACAAACACTGAGATCCCTTTACAGATTTTTTAAGGCTCATGTTATAGCTATATCAGAAATGAGGTGGCAAAATGCTGTGGGATTCATTTCCTAATAATAACAATGCATGCTGTTTCAACAACCTGTTGAGCAGATTGTGGTAGTTCAGGTTTGA
Organism: Ophioderma brevispina; assembly: GCA_023653785.1. Lineage (NCBI taxonomy): Eukaryota > Metazoa > Echinodermata > Ophiuroidea > Amphilepidida > Ophiodermatidae > Ophioderma > Ophioderma brevispina. The sequence goes on along the minus strand of JAMKCH010054547.1, from coordinate 2,377 downwards.
TTGGAAAAACGAAGGGATGAGATTGTTTTTACGCGATGTAAAAATTGGTCATACTGATATATGACCCATAGTTATGTGCTTAGAGAGGTAAGCCAGTCCCTCGGTCGTATCCTTGTGATTGTGCTCTTTCTGTGAAACATGTATTACTTAGGTGCAGTGATTATGCGCTTATTCGTAGAAAAAAGAAAGAGAAAATATTTCAGTTTGTCCAGATTTGAAAAATTATTTCAAGATATTAGGCCTCTTCAGGTGATTAATTTCATGAAGGAGGCTGATTTATTTAAAATATTTAAACTCTTTTTAAAAATGTTATGAATGGAATTTATCGTGGTGTATGTTCATAAAAGGTTTAATGTTTTTTATAAATAATGTAATGACACGATATATAACACAATGTTGAGTTGTCGTTAAACTTTAAAACTCACTCACTCGCAATACTGTTTTGAACTTTATTTTTTTTTAGGTTTTTTAGTATGCACTCTTATAAATAAAAGCATATCTATTTCCACAAGCGCCGTAAGTTTTCCTTCCGATATATTTTTCAACTTTAGTATGAATAACCTTTTTCATGTATATTATTAAGAATTGGCGGTGCGGCAGGCACAACGCATGTATTTGCAATGCAGTAAATTGATTGGCACGCCTGTTGGCACACACTTTCATAACAAAAACGCACTTTGGTAACAAAATTTTGTTCGAACTGCCGCGTTAATCCCTATTGGGACAGAACAAAAAGGGACAACTTCAACCGCACTTTATAACAAAAGTAAAAGGTAAGAAGAGTAATGAAATTGTCAAAGAGATTTTCCATTTAAAAACTACTTCCACACGAAATGTGTTACGGACCTGCGTTTTAAGATCTTTTGACAAAAACAAAAGGGACAACTTCGACGCATGTGTAACAAAATCTAGTTTGATGAAAGTGATGAATCGTCAAAGATCTCCATCAAAGAACACTACTCGCCCCGAAATCAACTCGCCCAATAGCAACTCGTCCATAGCAAATCGCCCCATACTAATTAGTTACAGTTATGAACTCATCCCATATCATATCAACTCGCTCCATACCAACTCCTCCCAATAACAATCGCCCCAATATTTAAACTCACCCCATATCGATTGCCACCATTTCACTCACCCCCATTTATTAACGCCCATATCAAACTAGCCCGTACACTAGCCAAGTATTACTTTACAACTTAAAAATACTTCAAATATCTTCCAATGGCGATACACCAAACACACCAACTTTGTAACAAAATTGTTACAAAGTGCTTATCTCTTTTAGGGACATCTTCAACCCATTTAAGAAAATGATACTACAACTGCGTTAAGTGCTGCTGCACTCTATATGGCAGTAAATATTACTTTCCTACATTAATAACACAATGGAGAAGCATATCCCTTACATCCTAAAGGAAAATGACTAGAAACCTGGCGATCACCCCCAAGCGAGGTAACGTATTTGTGTTGTTCGATCTAGGAGTAACTAATCTTCCCTGTAAACACAAGGGCAGGGGTCGCTTCTGCCCGATTTTTGAACAGTCGGCCCAAAAATGGCATTTAGGGTTTTTAAGGGATATGGCAGTAGGGGATAACCTTTCAACGCACTAACAAATTATTTAACGCATTTGTCAACCGATTTTGTTACAAAGTGGGTTGAAGTTTGTCCCTTTCTTTAAAAAAAATAACGCACTTTCAAATTGTAAAACAATTTTGTTACAAAGTGGGTTGCTGAGGTGTGTCGTCATTGGGAAGGATTAAAAGTATTGGAGTTAACACTTGACGGGGGTAGAAGGGGGCCTGCTAAGGGCCATTTTTTTGGCTTTCGGTCGCGTTATTTAACGTTGCCTTGCCGAATTACAATAGTTTTTTTTTTTTATTTGTCTATCTTTTAGTTGTTTTGTATTGCGGGCAAAAAATAATCAAATCCATTAGCGTCGTTTTTTTTCGTTAATTAGCATGGAAGTTATCATGACTGCCATCTAGGCGTTTAGAAGAGTAAGTAGCACTCTTAACGCACTTTGTAACAATTTTGTTACATTAGTGGGTTGCTTACAGTGGTTGAAATAATTGTAGGGGTTTTGATATGAAGTGGGTTGAAATGGGGCTCGCTAAGATTGGGTCGAGTTGGTATTGGGCGATGGTGCTATTGTGTATGAGTTCTCCCATAATGCCGTATAGAGCAGCCGTATGAGCTCAACCACTTAATAGGAATTTGTTACCAAACTGGTTTGCTGAAATCCTTTGTGTCATGGGAGTATTCAAAAAATTTTTATTTATACGATGTTTATATAATTCTCTATGGTGTTACTTAGTGTGTTGAAGTTATACTTTATTGGCAATAAAGAGCCGCAGCAGCTTTAACGCATTTTGT
>JAMKCH010054546.1:0-17019 GCA_023653785.1 Ophioderma brevispina | reverse complement strand
ATGGACTCTACCTCCCATAGCTTACCGACTTGCCTCCTGTCACAGTAGGTTTGTGATATCATAAAACATGCCTAAAATGACCTTTCTGGTGTCAAACTGAAATTCAAGGTTCTTTTTGTCAAGCTGCCATTCTTCAACACCCCACATTTTCCCTATTCCGCTCCTTATTTTTGTTGGAGAATAAGTCCCACTTTGTATTAAGATAATAATTAAGGAAATAGCTTTTCTTTTCTTGTATAAGTAATGATATCCCAAATTCAGTGTTGGATGTGACATTGTCCGTTCACTTTTACACCACATTTGTAAAGTGGTTTCTTGAAAACATATAGATATTTCCTTGTTAACAAAATCTTTCAATTGATAATTTATGTCCTAAGATTATTGAACTGAAACATTGTTGTTATTGCTGCGCATGGAGCGGAGCACTCATTTCCCGTTTTCACTTAGTTTGTGGGCACATCCCACCATATGTTAAGTTTCAATTTGGGTGTAACAGAAATGAAATTTCCACTTGTAATATTAATTTTGAAATACGATTGGAAGAGCTTTATAATGGGGGTACCCACACATTAGGATCATAACATTTTATGGGCTGGCAATCATTTTAATTTGTCCGTTTACTTTTGTGACATTAGTCACATCCGTCCCATCCAAAACACTTTCTTTCCACTGTTCAAATATAAATATCATTAGTGTACCCATATAAATAGTTATTTTTGTGAGAGCTATGGTGTCACTAAAACACAATGAGTTATGTGTCCTTTTATGCTCTTTAAATTAATGCCAGAGCACTAAAAATGTGTCCGTTCACCCCATTTTGTCCACATCCATCAAAAGGATTTTTGTTGGATCAAAATGGCCTATCTAACTCATCACTACCTTGTTTGTTGGCCTTTTTTCACTTGTATGGGTTATATTTATAAATGTCATTAAGGTGCTTGATGTATTTCAACCATTTCCAGTTTGTTAATTTTTTCATAAACACGTCTTTTAGCCTTGCTCAGAAATGCATGGGCTTATGGACATTTGAAGCAAGATGGCAGAAAAACTTTTAAATTAAAAAAATGTGATAGTTCTTGTCAACAAATCAGTTGGCCTGAATAAAACATATTCTTCAGATTAAACAATACTCAGAATACTGCTGTCAATTGTCCCGTTCACCAGAAATAAATGTACACTCCACCCTAAAAACTAGCTGAATATACGGCTGATGTCCCATAAAGTATTTGTAAAATATTCTACTGTGTGTAGGAACTCATAAATGTTAAATCTTCAAGCCTTCTTGGGTTGAAAACACTTTTATTCAACATCATTAGTTTTCCGTTCACATTGTGAAATATGGCACATCCAACGTTTTACAAACATTGATATCTACTATCTATTTATCCTGGCCCCTGGCTTAATTTGTCTAAAATACTAAGGCTGTACTTACTTCATTCGCCAGCTCAGTTGATACTTTTACCTGAATAAGCGAGACTAGATCTAGGGCTATACTTTCCCTCTTACCTATACCAAGAGCTTTCATCCATTGAATTCTCAGAGCCATACATCAGTGGCGGATTAAAAGGAAAAGGACCCTGTGAACAGCTTAAGGTGGGCCCTTAGCGTCGCTTTCGCAGCGCAATGTTTCACTTAGTGCGACTAGATGGTGTCTGAGGGGGCACCGGAGAGCAATTAATTTTAGGGGCATGTCAGCAGCTGCTGACACGTGCTGACTCTAAATCCGCCACTCCATACATGATTATTTTCAGTGTTGAAGTAAAATATTGTAGTCAATTTCCATTTGTAAAAATCACCTTGAATTGTCATATGAAATACAAACCAAATTTATTCAAAATTTGTCCGTAGAGAAAGCCTGGGGCAGACCTTTCTGTTGCCCATGTCCATTGTCATTATATGACAAGTCATGTACATTATTCATTGGAATTATTATATTTCAACAAAATTACCCAAATTAACAGTAACTGAATTGTATTTGACGAGGGGATGAAACGATTTAAGTAGCTCGAGGACGTTATGAAAACCTGTAGCCTTGCGCTTGGCAAGAAGAAAACGAGTAGTAGACAACTTTTAACTCACTTTGAAAAATACCCCTCAGTGACAAAAAGTGGCGCCTATGTGAAACGGGCCTTCTGCCTTAAATATTGTTAACAAACATTTTCATAACAATTGTTCGAAAACAGTTTTAGGAACGTTCACAAAAAATTTTGTGTTTGTTGGATTTTACCCGCGAAATCAAACACGCTTGAAAAACATTTAGTATGGTGCCTATAAATGTTTTTCGGATTTGTATATGTAGGCCTACTGCGTAGTTAAGTTGATGTGGCATTTCGGGTAGATTCTTGCAACCATTTTTTGGAATGATTACAATGCAGTGAAGTTATCAAAAAATAATGTTGACATTTTTGGCGGCCATCTTGGTATGTTGGAAACCATTTTCAAAATGGCCCGCCCACTCCAAATACTTTTGCCTTATCTCGGTCTTTGAAGCTCATAGAGACATGAAATCGGGGGCTGGTGTCTATACATTGGAATTCCGCAGCGCTCTATACTTGGTCCTCTTCCATTTAATATGTTTGCCTAGTCTTTCAAATAGTTGTTAACTGGTAAAGGTTACTATGTATGCTGATGATACAACACTTTTTGCTACTTCAGACAACCCACATACTCTTGAATTTGAACTCAGCAATTTAATCAAAATTTCTAATGGTTTTGATGATAACAAACTACTTTGAATGCCAAGAAAATCAAATTTCATGTGTTGGTACATGTCATATTCTGGTCATAATTTCAAAAGGTTCTCTGCCACTTTGAATAATGATACATACTATTGATATGCGAAGATAGTAAAACACTCACAGGTGACATTAATGAACTCCTGTGTATGATGTGTACACGGCAGTGGAACAAAACTTAATGATCGGTTTGTATATACATTTGCTAAGGCTTATTTTAAATGCTTGAAAGGTCTTGCCCCAGTTTACCTATCGCTCTCAGTTCACTATTATGCACTCAGTTCATTTTAAGGGTGCCAGAAGTCAAACCACAACTCTTTGTATAAACCACCTTGGAATCTAACTGCAGGCCAACGTACTTTCCTATGAAGCACCAAATATGGAACAGTCTTTTCCTTCAGTTTCCGCTGTACTACTCACCAATTAGTTGATCTCACAGCTACATCTACATTTGTAATCTCCATAGCAATTTTTACTCTGTAGATCTCTGTAGTTTCATATATACTCATTGTGTACTCTATTGTTATTCTGTATTTATACCTGAGTGTAGGGTAAGTGGTTGTAATATGGACCCCTTAAGCCAATGATCGTAATTTGTCATCCAAGAATTTTATTTTGTCTTTATAACTTTTCATGATCAGTGATAGCTTTGGTTTCTGGTAGTTACCGAGCTAAAGATATTCAATCATCTCTAACCAAATAAAAGATATAGCTTTTAAACTTTGTTTGCAATGGTCCATATTGCCCATGCTTCGGGCATATGGACCACGCCGTCATTGGCAATAGAGGCCGGGTAATGGACCTCATATGGGCCATATTGCCCCGTCCCATAAGTTTCTACATGGGTATATAGGGGATCCATATTATCCCAGATCACACATACACATGTCACCCAGCCATTTTTATTATATGTGAGATAACGAGTATATGGATAGTATATATGTATTGATACATGAGTAAAGTCAGTCTACATGTTGCCATGGTAACAACCACCTCAAACCGAGGCTCAAGAAGAAATAGGGATATTTTTTAAACGTCAATGACAGAATAAGAATATTCCTTGACTATTCAGGCCACTCCCTCCGTTAATAACCAATTACAATAGTTGGATGATTTTCTTTCAGTACCAATGAAGGGTACTCCTACCACCCCTAGTTCACAGTTATAAGGATGTCCATACTGCCCCGGGGTCATATTACAACCCCACTGTACACTATTTAGTTCAGATTGTATTTCTATCTTATATGCAAAGTTCGTGTCTGGCACAATGTAAATTGTTGTGTATCTGCAGGGCCTCCTTGGAAATCAGTAGGGGGGGGAGGGGGGGCGTGCTCTGGTCACTGAAGGGGCTACCTGCCTAAGAAAGTTTAAGGTCATGGCCCTATTCGCTAATAGCGTCTTCCCCAGAAGCCCAGATTTTACCGGCAGTGGTCCACAATTTTTGGTATCGAAAGAACGCTACTATTTTTGTCATTTACCCTGTGAATCTTAGAAATCCAAAGGATTCTGGTTTGGAAGTGTTACACCGTCGTTCGATGGCTTCAAAATCACGTTTTTAGATCACGCATCAAAACGGATTAAAAAATATCGGCGCGACTGAAATTACATTCCTATACCATTTTTCCGCTTCTAGTTAGTTGGTTTCGAAATGACATTGTGCCGCTTTTTACAGAACTGATAGATATGGCCTTTAAAGTTTGTGCTCCGTTGAGGGCGCTATTTATACGAGTATGTAATGTTTGCATTGTGATTGTAGTAGTATTATAATAATTTTTAATCAAATTTTGGTTGAAAAGATGCATTAATTACTTTGTTTATTATTTTTTAAATAATTTTGTTAATACAACTAGGGTGGAAATAAAAAAATACTAGGAAATGTAGGGCCGATCGCAGTAGTTAAAAGTGATCTTATTTAAACTATGCATTTTATTTATCCAAATCATAAAAAACATTAACAGAACACAACGCCCACAGCCTATACATAATTTTTTGAAAATATTGTTAATTAATCACTGGTTGAACCTATAATACATTAAATATGGGCCTATAGGACAAAATGCTTTTCGGCAAGTTTTTTTGTCGCCCCTATAACTTTGATCAGTTCATATCCTTCCTAACGAGAGTCGGAGTTTAGTCAAATAAAATACTTCAAGCGTAGACTTCAACGCATACGGCGACTACAAATTTCACTTTTTGAGTGGACAAAAATTCCCCAACGGGGTGTAACCCCCTCCCCCTTAATGAATGCTGCTCTCACGAAATACTTCTTTTTGACGGTGGTTGTAGTTTAACTTTAATGCTGAGGTTACATGGCATCTTGTAAATGATATGACTTGTCAACTTGGTTTGGCCTCCGCACAGAAATTGTTGATGTTTTCTGTCGTGAAATTGAACGGACGGAGTAAGGGGAAATTAAACATGGCGGATAGACTCTAACGTAAGTGCATTTATTGCTGTCATATGCTGTTAAGTGCTGTTTTTGAGGAAGCACAACAGAATTTGGTGGCTGGTTTGAAGCTACAGATTGCGATCATCGCAAAGTCGATCGACACCGGCTCAGTGTGATAAGCCTTATTGACATCTCGAACTCAAAATGGTGTCTATTGCGCATGTTTTGTGTACTAAGGTTGATAGAAACCGTTAAGGTGCAAAGCTACTTCGTATGGCGGCCAATCTTGAATTCAAAATGTCTGCCATGTTGAATATACTTAGGCCTGTATGTAATGACCTCTGAATAACATACAGTGGTAAAAAATTGTGGCAATACCATGTTTGTGATACTAAGGTTCTACAGAAACTGTTATTTAAGTTGAAGCTAATTTCGTTTGGCGACCATCTTGAATTCAAAAGGGCCTCCATGTTGAATAAACTTTGTCCTGTATCTTGGATAACAAAACTGGCTCAAAACGGTGGCAATACCCATGTTAGCTTATGTTTGTGTATTGAGGTTGCTATTAAACCATAATTTAAGGTGCAACTAATTTCGTTTAGTGGCATCCTTGAAATCAATATGGCAGACATGTTGAACATGGATACCAAGCCTTTTTGCATGGTTTACCAGGGAAGGGTGTTACCACCCTCAGGAATTCTTTTATAAAGTCACCCGACGCTATGACGTACTACCAGTGGATAGCTTATGATCCCTTCTTTCTATTGATACCAAAATAGGTACTAACATACCTAGTATATGTCATCACAATGAATCATAAAGTTCAACGAGGTGGCCAAAAACTGGTGGATGCTACATAACATAGGCGAAAATCCCTTTTGCTATAAAATTGGATGGATGAGCCGATCCACCAAAGAGATTGGTCGAGTATAAGTTAACAAATATTGTGTGAGAGGCGCAGAGGGCACAATATTTTTAAAACTTATAGCAAGATCAATATCTTTGTGTATCGAGCGCAAAAAGAAATCCATCCAATTTATCATTATTATGTTTTTCAGAATCTGACTTGAACCCAAGCTAGTGAAGCAGTGTTGACCTAGTAAATTCAATTTTTGTATAAACAGCCCTGGGACCATAAAGAAACATAACCTGTAAACAACAGAAACCACCCAAATATTGTAACTGGGAACCACCAAAAATGGAAACGATAGCCACAAGGAATCTAAGAAATTAACCAGTAGACACTGGGAAATACCAAGAAAATGGACCAGTAGATACGAGGAACGACCAAAATATTGCACCCAGTTAGCAACTGAGGAACCACCAAATTGAAAACAAAAGCAACTGGGAACCACCGAAATACTGAACGAGTAGTAACTGGGAACCACCAAAAATTAGAATCGACAGCAACAAAGAAACCTAACACAATGGAACTATTAGACACTGAGAACAATCAAAAATTTGAATAGTAGCAATGGAGAACCACCAAAAATGGAACCAACAGCCACAAGGAAACCTTAAATTGACCGGTAGACCTAGGAACCTCCAAGAAATTACACCAGCACACACCAGGACCACCAAGAATGGAACAATGCCACTGAACCACGCGATAAGTGGAACCATACAACTGGGAACCAGCTAAAAAATTCACAAGGAACCCAAAAAAATTTAAACATGAACACTGGAAACCGAGAATAGAAAAATAAGCCACTGGACCCAGCAATACATTGAACCAGTAGCCCACTGGAACCACCAAGGATTGTAACTAACAGCGACAAAGAAGCACCGTAAACCACCAAATAAAACAAGTAACTGCCAGCCCCCTCCGCCCCCCCCAGAACCACGGACCCCATAAGGCATGTAACTAACAGCCACAGGGAATCCCCAGCTTAACTCGGTAACCACCAAAAATAATCAATAACAAGCCCCCCCCCCCCCCACCGTCCTGTAACAGTCAAATAACTACCTCAACCCACTGCTCTACATTCATTTTCACTGTACATTCTTATTTCTGCATGTATTAATATGTGTAACTGGGCACTCTATCACAATAGTGAATGAGTTGTTCAAGTGTGGGCAAAATTGGTCATCCAAATGCCCCAATTTGCAGTAAATATTGGTTTCTGTAAGTGTGTAGAAAGTTACGGCTGAAGTTCTGAAAACCTAAATAATGTGCTTAAAAAGTAGGAATAATCTGATTAATTTTCAATGCGGTTTTCAGCTCTTGTCAATTGACTAGTTCATAAACGTAAGAGTTTTAGAGCCTACTTAGTATAATATTTTTTTTTTTTAAAATTACCCAATTTTTTCTTGGGTGAAAACCACTCCTACCTTCGAGTTTGCAGGCATAACTACCCCTGCTGAGGTGTTCACAATATTTTTGGCTAAATGACTGAAATGAGAAATGATAATCTGGAAGCTTACAAACAGCTTTTGTCATTTAGGACTTGTGGAAAGTTCAATAGGGGATGTTAATCCCATGTAAGACGTGGTGATATACCTGTATCGTGAGTTGGAAATAATTAGAGGGCTAATTGAATTTGGCTTGTTCCAATTTTGCTTTTGCCTGTCATCTTGAATTTCAAAATGGCCAGCTATTCAAAATACATTTCTCACAATATTTACTATCCAAGCTACATGGAGGCCAAAAAGCTAGTTATACCAACGTGTGTGATACTACGGTGCCATGAAGCTAATCTCTGAGTTTTAGTTTATTTGTTAGACCCACATCATTTATTATCAAAATGGTCACCACTATTATTCAGTATATTGTTGGTCCTTTGTATCTTGGCTTGGTGGAGTACTACATAGAAAGGCCAAGCCTTGGCAATTACCCCTGTTCTGTATACTCAAGGTAAAGGTTTTCAACAATTGCCAACTTAAGTTGTAGCCTACAAGGTAAAGTTGACTGACCTGTGGTTGAAAAGTCTGCTGGCTATGTATTTATCGATAAACTTGGAGGGAAGCTCAAAGTGGTACTAACATAAATATTTATTAACTCCAATAAACGCTCGACAAATCCACCAAAGTACAGTGCCCATGACATGGCACGTGTGAGATTTAAATTGACCACCACTCATGGTTGTGCAACCGTTCCAGAGCGGAGCTTTTCCATTATAATGGATTGCCGGTTTTGATGCTGACGACAGCAAGTAACGATTTATTCCGTAAAATGTTATCAAGGATTATAATTGCAAATCTGGCACACGCATCCCCTGGTCTTGTAGGAAATAGCTTACCTCATGACAGTGGTCTCAAGATTCGAATCTCGCTTCTGCTTCGTATTAAAATATATAAAATTCATTATTTTTTCAGTTTAGGGAAAAATTCTAAGTCCACAAAAGATAAGGGTAGCAATAGCTGCCCTTTGAGTTAGTGAGAGCCCTTCTCTCTCCTTGATCATGGGTGGTGTCAAAAACTACCGCGTGCCCGCAGGACATCACCCGTGGATGTTTTTGGCGCTACAACCAACACAAGTTAAATCCCGAATACATGGCAGATTTATGGAAAGGATTCTTGATTTCATTTCATTGTCTAAAATTTATAGAACCAATTAGGTGTTTAGTGGAAGAATTCACCGGGTGCCATCTTGACCCCTTTGGCATTGGGGTATACTGAGGTCGCAATCACATATGGGGATTAAAATTTCTACAGCATCAATAAATTTATAAATATTACAACTGCTTCCTCCAGTCAAGAGTAAAAAGTCAATGGTCACATAATCCATAGGATGCCTAATTACACGCTATAAGGACAAAATCGTCAAAGATAACAAATGCTTGTACACAGGGGTCATATTTTAAAATGGCGTCATTTTAAATGTATAGTCTCATTATAATTTTTTGAACAAGATTTTTAACAAATACGTCGTTATATCTACAAACTACATTAGTACTACAGTGATGTAATACGTTCAAGGCCACAATAGTAGACAATAGGGTTGGTAAAAAACTCCTCAAGACGACATCTTAAATCTAGCAACTATACCCTTGTGGGTCCGATCACTTGAGTCAACGATAAACAAAATGCGACTATTTCAGTTAGTAGGGCTCATTTGGAAATTTTGATCCAGACAAAAATTTTATATCCTTTGACCCATTTTGAAACCCGCCCCACACCTTTTATTAACCTCGTGCAGACACGTCACACATTGACTTTTGTCTCTTTGGACTTCAGGAAATCTTGTGAACTATTCCGTAACTGTATTGGTGAACTTGGAAGTTATTTTAATTCCCTAATTTATTACTATCTTTCGAATAGGAATTGGTCTTCGTTTTGTGTGTAGCGAGGGGAGGGGGTTGTCGTACAACTTCATCAACTTATGGGACGAAATTGTGGAATCCCCCTCAGTATTCACAAGACTGGTATTACCAATTCAGATACCACCAAATTGAATTTACCATGTCGTGGCATATTGAAATTAGATTGCAACCAACGATCAGGTGCAACTTTAATATGAACATATATAGATGACCACCTATTTTTAGCGCTATATGTATTTCAGAAGTCAATATACAGAAGTATATTCAACATGGCGGCCATTCAACATGGCGGCCATTTTGAATTCATGATGGCCGCCAAACAAAATTAGCTGCGACCTAAATAACGGTTTCTTTAGAAACCTTAGAATCACAAACATGGGTATTGCCATTGTTTTTAGCCCTGTATGTTATTTAGAAGTCAAGATACAGGCTAAGGTATATTCAACATGGCGACTATTTTGAATTCAATATGGCTGCCAAACAAAATTACTAAGGTTTCTATAAAAACCGTTTTTAAGTATCACAAACATGTGTATATAAACCAATTTTAGCTTTCTATGTCGCCAACAAATGGAGATATGAGATTTAAAATTTTTATCCTTGTTTGTATTATGCAATATTTTTTTTGTTTCAACTCATTTTGTATGCCAGTGGAAAAGTGGAATAAATAAAATAAAATTAATAAAAAATATGTTGAAAATAGCGGCCATTTTGAAATCCAAGATGGCTGCCGAACGGTTGGTCGAAAAAATGGGAACCAAATTTGTGTTCCTTGGCCTCAAATTTACCTAAAAAAGCCCAACAAATCAAAATGTAGCAAACAATCCACTCAATAACACAAGGAACTATACTTGTTTTTATTTTTTCTTAATTTTATTACAAATATGGACCTTTTTAAGAAAAAGCGTCATTTTTTGCTTCTCCGCGACACATGAAACGGGAGTTATGAGTCTCCAAGTTAATTGATATATTCTAAAATATCCCACTTTCGTGCATTTTGGCGCTCTTAACTGCGTTTACTCAGAGATACAGCTGTTAGAATACGTTTTTGTGGAACAAAGTATGATTTGCGAGATTCAAACATCTTTGAATTGTCTTCAAGAAATATAAGTACAAAGACCATAACTAAAAAAAAACCGTTCTCGAACCACTAGTGTCGCCTGATTTCGCGATCCACCTTTTCAGTACTCCATGCAAAGTGAGACATAGGTAAGTGACCTCTAATGAGCATGGACTAGGCATGTCACCTTTAACCCTTATGAAGACTTGCATGTCTTATGTGTGAACATGACCTGAGTTTAGTGACAATTGGAAAAAGGGTAACCGACAACCTTAACTTCGTGTAACATACAAAACACAAACCCGGCAACGCACGCACACCACACAATTTACAGAATTTGGATTAGCATGCTACGCTGGCCTGCAAATCATTGCAGGCAACACAAAAACATTATCATAAATGTGCAAATTGCAATGACATACCCTGAGTATTTTTTAGGAGAAAAATACGACTAGAGTACTGCCGCAGAAATCAGTTTACTTACACCGATAGGCGTAACAAGTCCTTAGGTAACGCATCTTTCTCTATTGATCCCATGAGTAGTAATGGTCGTGGTTGTTTGAGGGCCGAGAGAAACAAAACGTTCACTGCTTTGGACACTGTAGAAATATTGTGTGTGGTTGGACATTGCCAAACTGAATGGTTTGAATTTTGCGCAACCCGAAACCGACGAGGGAAAAGAGGGGTATTTTTTTTTAAAAATTTGTAAACCACTGGGAAGATGCAAACTTAGTCCATGGTGACTCAAAAATTCGGAAAAGTAATGACAACATTACCTTTTTGGAGTAGATAATACTAGTATATACTAATAACGGAGCATTTTATATGGCGGCTCTACAAAGCACACGCGGCCTCACAATTATTATTAAGCCGCCTTCAAGAATCGTCCGATCATTTCGCTTGTTCATTTATGGTCGCTCTGAGACATGCCTTACAAGCGCACAAGCCCATCAAGCCGATTGTGGTCATACTCAACGCTAGCAGCTACCAGATTCGATGGGTGTGGCGAGGCAATGGCATTGAGACTCTAAGTGTTCTTGCCCGAGGGACACAAAACACGGACACATAGTGGGGCTCGAACTTAGTTCACGGTATATGATCACGAGTTCTGACACTGTTCGACGATAGACACACGCGCTACATCCCAGCGCTAATATAATTCCCACTGTCAAAAACTATGAATGGTAAACTTTCGATTTTGTTCACCATGAAAGGGATAAGCGAGCATTGTTTGTGCCAAAACAATATCTAAGCTTGTTTAATCTTCAATATTTTTAAAATCAGGGGACCCAGGTTCGTAAATTCTTTTGATAAGCCTGTACAAGTTCTCTTCAGAGCCCATACCGTTTCCTGAGGCAGCCTTAGTGGGGAATATCAGCTTCGCCAGCTTGCCCCGCTGCAGTTCACAGCCAAATGACAAATTTACTATTTTGGAATGGTTGACATTGCCAAATGTATCATGAAGTACACTAGATATTTTATTTAGATTGGAGATTTGGAAGTGCAAACACATTAGCCGTCTTATTAGAAAATTAAAAACCCGGAAAAAAAAATTGAGATAAAGTGGCCAAATGCTTGGGGATTTGCGCACGCGATGTTTAACCAGATTTTTTTTTGGAAAAGTCTCAACTTCAGTAAAAATATTATTAACAAAAAAAGTATTGTGGGACTCGGGCACTACAGTCGTAATAATAGTCAAGTCATTATTACTTAGGATAAAATTAGATACCTTTGGGCTCAAAGAAAGTATATTTCTTGTACAAGGATATAATGTTTCAGAGTAGAGGTGAGGTTATTTTATATTATACGTAACAGCGGACGTAACCGTCGTCGTAAATTGCGTCACCGAAAAAAAATGTTTTGATATGTGATCATCTGCTTAAAAATTATCTAGGCTTACCATAATGCTAGGGCCTAACTTCCTTTTGGACAGATACTATATATAAGCCAAGCTGTCCATAAAACAATGTGGCAAAGCGTCAGCAACACTTCAAAATTAGGAAATCCATCATGAAACTGTTAAAGTAAGATCATTCTTATTCTAGTGACGAGAAGTAAACATGCAGATGAACTCCTCCCCGTGCTTTACGCCCGAATGAAAAAGTGAGATTTGGGTATCAGAGAAAGCTCACCATTTTCCTCATTACCACAGAAATTTAAGGCTTAAGAATTTTCAGTGATATATGAGCAAAAAAAGTCCCGACACTTTCGCGATATTCAAGATGGTGTCCAAAATGGCCGCCAAAATAGGCAAAATTAAAGGAAATTGGGTATTTAATAATAATCAATAATAATAATCAATGTTTATTGAACGGAAGTCAGCTGAGAATATTTTTAAAAATCAAAGATCCAAACCAATATTTTTTGATATATGTTCACACATACATATTAAGTAAACAATTATTAGTGATATTAAAAATAATTAACCCTCTATGTGCTGAAAACAAATTCATCGTGATGTTGCAAAACCGTGGGTCTAT
Organism: Ophioderma brevispina; assembly: GCA_023653785.1. Lineage (NCBI taxonomy): Eukaryota > Metazoa > Echinodermata > Ophiuroidea > Amphilepidida > Ophiodermatidae > Ophioderma > Ophioderma brevispina. The sequence continues at coordinate 4,093 of JAMKCH010054546.1, read as the reverse complement.
GGGGGAAAATAACGTGTATTTTGCAACACCCGTACAAAATAGAGAATTCCCAAAACTGCAAGTTTTGTGTTAAATATATGTAAATTGGGTCTTCTAGATAGAGTAGATATCAACCTAAAAATAAGTTTTCAAAAAGTTTGACATAAGCGCAAGGCCCATTTGAATTTTCCGTCTTTTTGCCCAATATTTTCGTGTGTTTTTACTCATAATTTGCAGCCCAAATTATAGCCTTGTTTAAGACGCTCTACCAACTTCATTCACTGGTTCACCCGTCTGATATATATGTCATCATATAAGGAGTAGAGTATATCCCCCCACCTAAAACTAAAAAAAATCACTAGAGAATTCACTCTATTAAACACCTAATTTGAGGTCTCCAATTTCACCTGGCCTATTCCATGCTTCCACTAGCGAGTTCGATAAGTTCAACTCAGGCAGAGAGCCTTGTTCAGTCTGTCAGACCTTTTCTGCATTTGCAAACATTTTTATACCTAGACTAGTAGGATCCTGGATCCACAGACCACCAGAAAATGTACCAATTTTTTTTATTTGATTTTTTCTCTAGACAGGGTAGCTTAGCGCTAAAGCACTGATTTCAAACCTGAAAACACAATGTTCAAAATGATTGAGAATAAATGTTATTTATGCAGTAGTGTCAGAAATAAGTTTGTCGGTTCTTATTAGACACCTTGATCAAGGCTACCCAAATAAATTTCTTTTTTTTATTGCTGATTTGGGGTTGTCTTATGACCCTTCATATGTGGTATACATTTTGTACAAAAAAATCCCTCGGGAAAGTGGTTTCCGGGGGGGTCCCATGAATCCCCCTTGGGCACTAACGGGGAGGGGGTGAAACCCCCTTGTTCACTTAAAGGAGAACCGGTACAAAGAATATTATTATACAATATACTCTATAAAATAATTATTGACCACATATCGAGTGGTTTCACCTAAAAACGGAATTATATAACCATAACAATGAATTAAAACTACCTAGTCTGACCATGCGCTATTTAAAATTCGCGCTATTGTATACCGTGTTATGCGATACCACCAGCACGTTTGTGTCAATCAAACCATAGGAACATAGGCACATTTAAAAGCGTCACATGTGTAGGTGTATGACGCTATGTGCCGTGCGTATCCCATAACAACGTATACATATCACATACACACTAGCGCGAATTTCAAATAGCGCAAATTTGGTCAGACAAAATGTTTAATTCATTGTAGGTTAAGTATAAATTCGTTTTGCCATGAAACCACTCGATTATGTGCAATAAATATTTGTAACTAAAGAAACTATAGCGTATAGTGTATAGTTATTCTTAGTACGGTTCCCCTTAAAGTGACAGGAAGAGATCTTTTTAGGACACGATGTTTTCTCAAATTGAACTAAATGTGGTTGGAAGACCACCTACGAAGAACGTTTGGAAGTTTAATGAACAAACAAGTACAAAAAGAAAACCAGAAGAACTTGTTGTGAACTTGACCCCGAGCTATCGCAAACTTATCGCAAATAGAAAACCCAATGACTGAATTTCTATCGTGAAAATACTACATCATCACCTCTTATTACATAAAGAAGGACGTTATTATGGCTTATCACTTCGGTGCTTGTGATCTAATAATTGCATTTCCAAATATGCAGAAAAAAAACCGTACCCAGGGTTTCGACAAAAAAAAAATGGGGGCGCTTCTTTCTGGAATGTCTCCTGTCTCTGTAAGTGTTTAAGATATAGCTGCGGGGTCATTGGCATTCAAATTCCATACATTTCGACTTTCTTCTATCGTAAACAAAGATTGTACTTCTTTTCGATAGTTTGTTTGACTCACGTTGTACCTTGTGAGTGTGATCTGCTTTGTAAGACTACTATTACTTGCAAATATTTCTGACAATAAATCACGGTGGTTTAGACGTTTTTTCCTTGTGTGAATGCGAATGTGTCTTTGTAAGATTACTATCAAGTGAAAACTTTTCTGACAACTGGTCACACTGTGAGATGGCTTTCCTTGATGTGTAGTCGCGATCTATGCTTTGTAGATGGCCCTCAGGGCTACAAAGTATTTCTTGACATAGTTCACACCCAGAGGGTAGAATTCGTGCTGGGGCGAGAATCAGTCTTGAGGCCCCATAACAAATTGCGGGAATCATCTCATTCAAACTGTGCACAAGTTCTAAGGTTTACGAGAATCAACATGATTCACGCAAATCAGTTTACGAGAATCTTTGCGGGAATCGATTCTCGCCGAAACTCTAGCCTGCACACTGGTGGATCTTTTCGTGTGCGTCCATATGTTCATTGGTAGCCTTACTATTAATGTGCAAAAACGTTTCTGACCAATAGTCACAGGGTTTATCCTTTGGTGTTGTTGCAAATAGTTTTGTAAGGACTACTTTATTTGTTAAAAATATTCGAAAATCACACTGGTAGGATTTTTTTTCTTTGGTGTGAATGCGATGTGTTTGTAAGATTTACTGCAATGTGCAAAAACATTTCTGGACAATGTCACACTGATTAGGGCTTTTCATTTTGTCGTGAGTCCGTATGTGCACTTAGTACAGACTGCATGTACGTGCAAAACGTTATGACAAAATCATCACCATGGTTTAGGGTTGGTTCCTGGTTGTGATTGCGAATATGCGTTGTAAGATTACTATTATATGTAAAACATTTCTGACAATAATCACACTGGTAGGGTTTTTCTTTTGTGTGAGTGCGAATATGCTTTGTAAGGTGACTATGTTGTGCAAAACGTTTCTGACAATAATCACAGTGGTAAGGTTTTTCCTTTGTGTGAGTGCGAATATGCTTTGTGAGATCACTATTTTGTGCAAACCATTTCTGACAATAATCACACTGATATGGTTTTTCCTTGGTGTGAGTCCGAATATGGTTCGTAAGTAGGGTACCACGTGCAAAGCATTTCTGACAATAATCACACTGATAGGGCTTTTCCTTTGTGTGAGTCCGTATGTGCACTATAAGACTACTATTACGTGTAAAACGTTTCTGACAATAATCACAATGGTAGGGTTTTTCCTTTGCGTGAGTGCGAATGTGCTTTGTAAGGTGACTAGTTTGTGCAAAACATTTCTGACAATAATCGCACTGGTAGGGTTTTGCCTTTGTGTGAATGTGAACGTGCTTTATAAGACTACTATAATGCGCAAAACATGTCTTTGTTCTCAGATTTAAATACTTGTGATTGTGTTGTATTTTATGCAGCACGAGTCTTTCAAATGAGTGTGTACAGATTCCACAATACTTGCATATAAATGGTTTATATTCGTTCATCATGATACTTGACAGCAGACAATAATTAAGATAAATCCCCAATGCAGATAAAACTTACAATGATGTATGCTTTGGGTGCTTTATTTCAATTCAAGAATAGTCAGATTTCATTCGAAGCTCAAGTTCCATTTTGAAAAATACATCTCGGAAAGAGTAGTTGGTCAAAGGTTTTTATCTCTCTTAAACGGAAACCTCAACTCTCAAGCTGCATATCCCTGAAACAGCAACAAAAATAACATAATTGTATTATCATCTGGACATCCTTTGAGAGAAGTTTGTTACTCAAGGTCTTCGGGAAAGGGTTGAGGTTTAAATTATTTATGAGGGACTTTTTAATACTCTATTTTAAATGATTTCTTGAGTTAATCTGCAAGACTGCTCCACTGACACTATATAAAATTTGTAGTCAGCTACTGGGCTAAGATAGTAGATCACTTATAGCTGAAACCTCAACTCTCAAACTGCATACCCTGAAAAAGCAACAAAATATCATAAAAATATACATAGCCATCTTACTGGTGCCCACCTTTTGTTCACATTGGTTGGTATAGTAGTTAATTGACCTTTGATCGGCACATCAAGTTTATTTATTTCTAATTTTCTTATATCATTAAGTGGTCAGACATTATTTTCCGCTGATGTCCGGGGTTCCAGCATGGCCTCGGGCAGCCAGGGGTATACACCACACCACACTCTTATCGAAACTGGCTGGTTTACACATTCAGGCGCGATTCTCAATGTACGTGGGACCGAGTAGTCACCTTAACGTCTCATCCAAAGGATGGGATATTTTC
>JAMKCH010054545.1:0-10046 GCA_023653785.1 Ophioderma brevispina | reverse complement strand
ATAAGGGGATCAACAAAATTTAAGGTCCCAAAAAGGGGGGTCCAACAAATTTCCAGTCGGTATTAGGTGGGGGATAAAAAAAAAATTTTGCTCCATTTGTAACATTGCTTTACCAAAGTATCATTATTTTTGTTGTTATCCAATCTGCAATTTTAAATTGGGAATATCAACTTTTCATTAGAAAATTAGTCTTGAAAACCGAATATTGAAAGGGAACTGTGCTTCATACAGGAGGAAGGCATCATTCCTGTACCCACTCCCGCTTACGCAGCACCATGTCCACTTTGCGTCACATTTTTTCGTCCAGAATATAGCCCATTTTACCTTTACTAGTCAGGACATCACCTCTGAATAGGGCTGGATCCACCCCTGGTCATCCCCCTCCCTGCCTCTGCAATTTGCTGCTCTTTGTCTTAGAAAGGCACGAGGGGGATCAAAACAATTTTAAGGCCCTAAAAGGGGATCAAGAATGTTTTCAAAATTAAAATGGAGATCAAAAAATTTTGATGTCTGAAGCTCCAACTTTTCCACCACCACCAAAGTATTTATGTATACTCCCTAAATATGCATGTTGTCCCGCATGTTGTACTCTGTGATAGCACCAAAATTGGGTTATTATTAGAAATAGAATGGCACATATTGTGGACCCTGAACAAATCCTTCACATTAAGCCTGGCCTGGGTTGAGCAACCTTTTTGATATGGTAACAATAGTCAATATAGCTGAAAAAATATAAAATCTGCAATCCCCCTGGTAGGAAGAACACAGTGGTTAATGGGTACTCAGAATTTGAAAACTCCATCAGGTTCAACATATTTTTAGTCAAGAAGGACCTATGCAAACCACCACTGACCTAGCCACCGAGCATGACGCACTCGGTCAGTAATTAGGTTCTTCTTCATTGACTATGTATAATTAGTCTGTCAAGAAGGACCACTGACCTACAATCATGGAAAAAAATGTTGCCACACTTTGTCCGACTTGGCTGTAAAGCGCCCCCCTCTCCCCCTAGGCAATGTTGATCCAAGTCATGTTGTTAGCAGCCTCGTCAGGTCCCCCAACATTGATTGATGGGGATAGGGGAAGGATATGGATAAGAGCAAGACATCTGCTTTCCAATGATCAAGGAATTACCCAATTCGGATCATAGCTGTGAGCATGGGAACTGTTTGAATTTATTGTATCAAGTGTGGCAACTATTTTTTTCCATGATTGTAGTCACCAAGCATGTCAGAGGGTGGCATGCTTTGTTCCTTCTTGATAGACTGTGTATCTTTGAACAGAAACCGTTTTGATATTATTTATTGAACCACATACTAAAATGTACTAAAATCATGAAATGTAGCTTCAGCCACTACCATTTTGATCAGAATTTCTTTTAGTGTCTTAAAGTCATGTTGCAGTAGTTACTACAGTCTGATTAATAATTTGTTGGACAGAATTGAACACACGCGAGCGTGGACTGCGTGAGCCAAGGTAAACATCGCACCTCGTTTCATGACGCGCAATTGGTCGAAGAATGCACCGAACGTCCGCGTAGCTTGTTGCGCTTACATGAGGTGTGCGTATCTACTGTCCAGGTAATTATTACCCGAATTATTAATCCCAATGTAGTTACACATGACAGTGCACAAATAATACTACCCCATGAAAATACCTTACAAAATAGCTTGCATTACAGTTTATGCAATAAGAAACTTTATTTTCACATTTGATACACTGCTATCAGAAAGCATGTGCAGCACACATTACCTTAGATCCCTCTAGTTTGGAATATTCAAAACATTTTAATACAAAGCAGTATATAAAGAGCTGTACAAAGATAGAAAAGGAGTGGTATAAATAGTACAAATATAGGGTGACCAAAAATACAATCCATGACAATGGTCACGGTTTGCACTTTTTGGTCACCCTGTACATCCATGTATGTAAATATATAATATACTAAACAGACATTGTCTTTTAAGGGGAGCAAAAGTGATCACTCCCCTACAGCTCTCCTTAAGTGTATTGTAGGAGAGTGATTTGTAATTCCCCCGGGGGGCCACTTGTATTTCAAGGTGGATATCATGCTCATGTATGGCCTCCCAAAACGTACCCTAAGCGTGTATTCCACTTGGCAAGAAAAACACCCTAAGCACATAGTTTGGTTGATTTTGCTACCCTAAACAAGTACTTTGGGTTGGATTTTGCTACCCATTACAAGTATTTGGTTAATTTTACTATCCTAAAGCAGTATTTGGCATGACGTTTAAAAATAACACCCTAAACAACGATTTGGGGACATATTTTGGGCTACCTAAACACGCACGTTCATAAAATGTGCCTTTAACCATACACTAAACATCGGGCTAATATGGCGCTGATAAGGAAATATTTACACATGATTTACATTAAGTTTTCGATTTATAATCAATTTGTGCATTATCCTTGGGCCTAATAGTGTACATTTAATCCAATTACATTAATATCAAGTCTTTAAGTTGTCCGTATTTTCTTTCTTGGAATTTAATGAGTCTTTGGCTTGGTCCGGGATGTCTTAATTATTGACATTTTTTTTTCTCTTTTTCTGTCAATTCAGGCATTCTATAACTAAAACCCGCACTGAATATTAAGAACTTGTTTTTGGTTGATCATAATTAGAGACAACCCCAATTCCTTTTCTTTCTCTCTCTTCTTCTGCGCACATTATACTTATATCACGATCAGTCACAAAAAGAAATAAACTCCTAATTATAAAGGCTTATGTTTGGAGGAGGTGACACGACATAGAGAAAAAAGCTAAAATAATGCTGAAAATGGTTAAAATCACTCGGGAATCTACCATGTAATACAGTAGAAAATCGGGAACAAAACACCTATGTTTCCAGGCATTTCATGTATTTTGTTACAAGTCTTCAAAATATCACAACCCTAAACACGATTTTTCGATGTGAAAAGCATACCCTATTTTTGAATTTTTGATGATTTTTGATACCCTAAACAATTACTTGGCGCGTACATCGCTGGGTCTAAAAAAACTACCCTAATTACGCTTGTTGTACACGAGCATGATATCCACGTTGGAATACCAATTGGCCCCCCCCGGGGGTAATTTCCTTGTGAGATCTCTTAATGTAGATAAGACATGAAATAGAAATGGCTTGACAGAGCATTTTTTGCCCCTCACCAAAATGGATTTTGTGGCAGTACTGTGTTTTAAACATTTACTTTTGAAATCTTTGAATCTTTGACCTAGTCAACCATGGATCATCCTATGATCAGTTGTAAAATTTTGGTATTATTTATAAACATTATTTAAGGCAATGTCCAATCATCTAAGCTAAACCACAAATACATGATACCAAATCTCAGAGGGTGTTTTGAACCAACTCATTATAATTCAATGCAATGCCATGCACCTACAATGTACTGTACTATAAAAGAAACGACTCAGTTACTTTGAATCAAAAGTGTTCAAAAAGTGTAAAGGGGGATGGCCCGATTTATATATTAAGTTTTCAATTTTTATAGAAGACTTCAACCCAAATCCCCATCTGTAAGTTTCGCAACCATATTTCAATCCGTTTTAAATGTGAGGCTAAAAACGTGATTTGTAACCCCATAGAGTACTGTGTAAAATCAATATTGGGTCAAACTAAAATGGGGACATTTCGTTTATAACTTCCAAACCAACAATCTTTTTTAGCACTAAAATTTCATAGTGTAAATGGGAAAATATAGCTTTCCTTCTGAAACCAAAATTTTGACCACTTCCAAGTAAATCTGGGTCCCTGGGACGAGCTCGAGTAGCAATCTAGCCCATGGACCTTTAACTCATAAAACAACATATTGCATGTTATGGTAAAAAATCTTAAGTACTAAATGCTTTAATGGGCTAAATGAGTGTACAAGTAAGGTTTTTTGTGTTAAGAATAATAATAGGATATTTGTGGGATCACATGAACCTTAGTGAGGGAAAATTTCCTTCCCTAAAACTGTGTTGCTTGTGGGTTGACTCAATCCACCTCTGCCAAATCTCAACATCCAAATCATTGAGGACATCTGTCACACACAACGACTCTCAAATCACAGAAGCACTTCTGGCTGTCGGCCAATATGATATACCAGCCAGACAAATAAAATAAAGCCTTTTTCACTTCAAATAATGATGCACACTCAGTCGAGCATGGTTCCTGGTTCCTTTATGATCAATCCATTCTTCACTATATTGTCGTAACAAAAATATGTTGAATGGCAAAACAATATCTGACCGTGACTGATCCCCAGATGATGCCGCGCCGATATGTTTTGCTCTCCTTTTTTGGAGACAGTTGGATGAGCACTATTACACGTTCATGCGTGCATTTGGGAGGTTAATGTCTGATCAATAAATCATGTCGCCCCTGCGTGAAATGTCATGAAGCAATGGTCGTGCTTGGGCCACTACTACTAGCAGATTTACATTAAAAACTATCATTTTCAGTGTATTACAAAATGCCATATTTTATCCAACTTGAGAATTTCCAAAAACAGCTTTACAATGATAGGCACCAGTAGTACAATGCAATGAAAAAGAATGGTACCGGTGCTATGGTATGGTATACCATTATAACAGATGCTAGTACAAAAAATTTTCAATTTTGCTCAGATTTTTTGTAGAACCTCTTGTTAAAATAGTTTTCTTGACAAAAGCTTGTGCCCCATGGATCAGAACCCTTCCCCCACAAGCCCTCCCCCCCCAAAAAAATGACAATTTGTAAAGTGTATATGGGAGAGGACCCATATTTTACCCTCAGAAATGAATCCCTTCCACCCTGTTTGCAACGGTCTGGGTATGCACTGAAAGGTCTTGTTAAACCCTATGCTTAACACAAGGAGAATTTAAGCATCCCAAGGACATGCACGATTTGTCGTTGTCTCGCAAGATCTTTCCTTTTATTCAATGAAAAATTTGGACCTAGGACTAAACAAAGTCTGAAACGTCTTGCCTACCATTGTGAAAACAATTGGAGTCAACTGCAATCCTAATAATGCGATTTCCTACTCAAAGGAAGGTGCCGCCAAATCCAGGGGTTATCAACCAATAGACGGGACATTGGGGCAAATATGAGTATTCAGCCTGCAGGTACACACTAAAAACAATGTGGTCATTTCCGGGGTCAGTAGTAAACTATGCACACCGTTGACCCTTTTCGGGAGGTCAAAATTTGCCCACTTTTTGTAGTTAGTGTTGCATAGTTGACTACTGACCCGGAAAATGACCAACATTGTTTAGTGTGTATATTAATGACCTCTGTTTTTCATGTCAATATTGTATAAGTTTAGATTGGTAATTTTTACATTGTTTTGGAAAGTAATCTTAATTTCCTCAATGGAAGCAAAAAAATTTCTTAAATGTTGGGAAAAATTAGTCAATTTCCTCAATCTGAAACCCCAAAATTGTCCAATTTACTAAAAAGGTCAAAATTTTGAGGAGGGAAAATGCTAAATTTGTGTTAAAATGTGGCCAATCTGCAATCTCTGGTATAGATATGGGTCCTTTTTCTGCAAAAAATGGTATAGATATGAGTTCTACTTCCAGGCTCTCAGAGGCACATCTTTACACAAAACCACATTTGGGGGACTGCCAGGGTTCAAATAGTACTGCACACTAGTTTAATGACGAAGAATAAGTTATGTTGGCTTTCTTTGATGTCATAAATTGTATTCAAAATTAATTAGTTTTCATTCCCAGCATAAAATTAATAAAAGTATGGTCTTCAGACTAGGCATAAAATAAATTATTGTCTTACACACTAGTATAAATTGATACAGATGGGTCTCAGGGACTGGCAGATAATCAAATGAAAAGGTAATAGAGCAACTTCACTTCATCAACATCATCAGGAAATCACTGATTGTTAACTGACGCTCATTTTCAATGTAAAGGTAGCATTTTTACCTATGTAGCAAGAATACCTCACGTATTGTAACCCTGTATCCTGAAACCTCAGACTTTCATAATTTTCGTATCAAGAGCTTCAAAGAAAATAATGAGACATTTATCCATAACTTACAAGTGGACACTGCACATTTTCACAAAATATGAATTTCTTTGATTTGGTCTCAAATGATAGTCTGGCCATGGAAGAGTAGATATACAGTTTACACATAAAAGTAAAAGAACGTAGTCAAAAAGTATGGACATTAATAACAGGTTTAAAGACATCCAGTTAATTTGTGAGGCTAATTATAATTTAATCAACAAAATGTGTATATACATGAATATCATAAGATTCGTACTCATTGATATAAAAACCAACAAAGTCACGACTGGTCAAACAGGGAGATTCCCGGGAAACATGAATACGGCGTGCGTTTTTTGTGTAAGCGCCATTTCGGTAGTCTTTGAATAATGTCGCCGGCGACATAATTATAAAATCGTTTGTTTTACCATAAGGACGCTGATTTGGCTTAGTCATTCAGGTGAGGGCTAAGTATCTAAAAGCTTTACAACCATGCAAAAAATTCGATTTTGAAAAATTTGAGGGGGAACGATTTTTCAAATGTGCCAGTGTCTCTTTAGAAAGACTTGGAGGGGGGATTTAAACTAGTGACATCTGCTATTTTAATAGTAGTTCTATAACTACAACAAGCAAGAGAAAAATCCATGAGAATGTTGGATTTAACCTTACTTATTAAGCCTTTACAGAATAAAGCAAGCCAGTAGCCAGGAATTATTGGGGGTGTGGATTTGCTTCTAGAAGTGGACCTTTCTCGAGGGGGCACAGATTTGTGAATGTGTATTGTACCAACAAACCATTTTTTTTCCAAATATTTAATGATTGTATTTTCCCAAATTCAAGATGGGAAGAGACCAGAGGGTGTTTTGAACCAATACCATGATGAATTGCAGTGCGCTTATCTGTACTGTACTAAATAAATGTCAGTACTTAGGGATAAAAAGTTATGTACCACAAAAATTTCATGATCAAGTAATAAAAAAAATTATTAATTGGGGGCTAAAATGATGTAAAAACCAGGGGGTTTTTTTTGGGGTTTTTTCTACAGTGAAATTTTTTTTGTGGGTCACATGACCTTATGAGGTGATATTTCCCCAAAAAAGGTGCATTGTGGGAGGACTCGGTACACCCTCTGAATTAAGACTAAGCTGATAACCCATGTAAAAAAAAACCGTTTACACCACCTAACAATATTTTATTTTATGCTCTGTAAAAGTATGTTATTGTCTGATCAACACATGCTTTTGACTTGTCATCGATCACTTTAAACACAATCCCTAAATTCACAAACTCTACACCAGTACAATTCCCATCAAATACACATCACACATATCATTTTGGATTATTCTAATGGGAGTCACCACGGCTGAATTGTTTTAATGCCCGTGGTATGGCTACTTTTTTTCAATACGATCAATACCACACATTAACACCAGATGTAAATGATAGGGCATTAAGAGACAAATGTAGATGTTTGTATACATAACATATGCGTGTGATGTCGATTTATGTTGCCTTACAAATGGCATTATATTCTACGTATTGCAGTAATTTTATGGAAATAAAAATATGAAATGAGCTATGAGTGAAAATAGTACTGGATTTGAATATAGTCGGGTTGCATTTTTGCGGATGTAACTGAGGATTTTGAGTAAGTAACTGATGAGTTACAAGATTCCCATAGTCATAGCAAAAATTAATATACAATGACAAATGCATGTACGCATGTGGATAAATTTACCAAAGCACTTGTCCGGGGGGGAGGGACACTCGCCAATCACACATATGAAATGGATATGGGCTTATTAGGTGGAAGAAACTAAAAAATTAATAGGGGGCTTTGGTTGAGAGAAAGCCAAACTACCTCAAAAATAGGGTGTTTTTTTCGAGTGACAAATTTGCAAAATTTTCCAATTACAATGGAGTCTTGGCCCGGTGAGATTTTTGCAAATTTTCTTCAAAAATAGAGGTTTTCGGATGAAAATTGTCCAAATTTTTCCAAAATAGGGGTCTTTGGGATGAGTGGTAAAAATTTCCAACAAATATGTGTTCTTTTTCTTTGGGTGACGTTTTAAAAAAATATGGGGGTATATGGGTGGGTGACAACCAATGCTGAAAAGGGGCGTCAAAAAGCTTTTACATATGCATCACTTCTAAGGCTGGGAGTGCCCCCCAGAATGTGATGGTTCACATGAAAATAATTAAACAGAAATGTAGAAGAATATCAACAGAGAAAAGAGAGCAAAAAGAGAGCAAAAAGTAACAAGGGTTTTTTTTTTTTCCATGCCGAAATTCAATGGCAAAAGCAGATGTGATAGTGGCCAAGAAATCACAATTTTAGATGCAGTCATTGGTTTAGCAACAATAAACTCAAATATGCGACAAAAAAATTAGATTGTGTATATATATAAAGTAATATTTCTTAGTTCCAAAACTGATTAGCAGCTAAAAATCAATTCCGCTTTAAGAACCAGAAACATGTTGGTGCTGGGCACCAATGTATGCCCGCGCAATGGGCAGAATTATTTAAAACATCCGAAATAGCCAAGAATTGAGAGATAAATAACACTTTTTCCAAACAAAAATTCCAGTGTAGTACTTTTATTGAAACTGTGGTATAAATAGTGTACGTAAACTTAACTCAAGTTCACTATACCCTTGTTCAAGTTTACTGTATAGCTAAATAGTCGACTCGACCCCGGGACTCGACCATAGTACTCTGATGTCAGGTGTCAAGAATTGGGGTCATATTTTCTGAATTGCAATGATATACCAGCACTTCTTGCCTTCGCCCAACTGCCCTGAATTTGCCCACTTAAAAACACGATGGAAATATACCTTGTACAGATCCAATATACATATGTATTAAAACACTGAAATACAATCAATCTCACACTGTATCATCATTTACCTTACCAAAACTATTTTGTGTCTGCATACATATTTATGCCTGTTCTTAACCACCATCCAACAGCAATTTAAGCACTGTTCTCCTTTTCATTGTCATGAAAAAGTTGTTATGACCAAGGCTCTTCAGGCTTCATACAGCAAAAACTCCATGTCTGTCAAGTTATTTCCACATCTATAGCCCGCGCTCCCGCGCGGGGGCAATAATCGTGAATTTAATACATAAATAACGGACAAGGACAAAGGTCATGTATGGGCATGGGGACACCCATGACTGTTTTGTGGTTTGTTCTGTCTTGTCTGTTCGGTTGAGTTGCTAATTGAAAAGGGCTTGGCCGCCATCGCCATCTTCTGGGAAAAGGTGGAATTTTTGGGTTGTAATGTTTACCATCTGCAATGGTCTTCCGATGAAAATATCATTTTGGAATTGAGATACATGCGCGCTCATACTTGCATTCGCTGTTTTGTCATGCGAACATTTCTGCTATAAATTCTTGGAATCTGTAACTCCTCAATCTTGTTGGATATGACCGAAAATTAAGGCAAGTTCCATTGGTTTCATGTCGACAGAAAATCACAAAGTGTGGAAGCTATATGCCAACAATATTGCTTCACTCAAATTTCCATTGAACATCCCCACATTAGAAGTCAATAGATTAAATCCAATACTTTCCCCTTGCAATCTCTTTTAATATATTTTTTTTATTTTTTTATTTAATTCCATTCTATTCATTTTCTGGCATCACATACTTAACTTTATCAAACATTATTGCTATTGAAATGACAAATATTGCTTTCTGCAAGACGTACAAGATATTGGTCTGCTGTACAACCAGTAATATTCCACATTCCCATTGATAAAGTTTATCATAGACTTGTGCTTTTCCTTATTTATAATAATAAAATAAGCTAGTCTTTATTGGATAATACCATGCAGAACATATTAGTTTTAATCCAACAGTAATTTTGACAACAACCCACACACACAACACAATAACTGGGTATTAAGTTCTGTATAAGTTGAATAAAAATATAAAGACCTTACAATAAATTACTGCAGGGTATTTTACAGACAAAGTTTATGCGACCTGTTTAAGTTGATAGATAATCGACGATACTGAGGATGCACAGCGGGCTAGAATTTAATTAAGCTGG
>JAMKCH010054543.1:0-17431 GCA_023653785.1 Ophioderma brevispina | reverse complement strand
GTCACTGACTCGAAATTTTGAAATTTTCGAAATTTCGAAGTTTCATACTCGACATATATGATTTTTTAAATTTTGGAGGTCATACACTCACCACTACTCGAATTTTGCAAATATGTGAAATTTCGAGTTACTGACTGCGAATTTTTATTTTGGGGAAAAAAAAAATGTTTTGGAAATTTCGAGTTTCAAACTCGAAATTAATGATTTTTTAAATTTCCGAGTCATACACTCACACCTGACTCGAAATTTGCAAATATGCACATTTTTGATCACGACTCGATAATTTTGCGAAATTTTCGAAAGTTCGAGTTTCACAATGTTGAAATAATATGATTTTTAAATTTTATCAGTCATACCTCACCAACTAAATATTCCTTCACACTTTATCAAAATCGAAATAATATACTTTAAAATTTTTTGAGTCATAGACTCCAATTGACTCGAAATTTTGCAATATGTAAGAATTTCGATCACTGACTCGAAATTTTGAAAGTTTCGAATTTCGAGTTTCAAATTCGAAATAATATTTTTTTCAATTTTTAGAGTCATACACTCCCAACTAAACTTCGAAATTTGCAAATATGGGTGAAATTTCGAGTCACTGACTCGAATTTTGGAATTTGTTTTGAAATTTCGAGTTTCAAGAACTCGAATTATAGTTTTTTTCACTGATTCGAAATTTGGAATTTTAAAAGTTTTTTTTAGGAAAAGTTTCAAACTCGAAATAATTGTGCTTTTTTAAATTTCCGAGTCATATACTCACAACTGACTCGAAATTTGCAAATTTGTGAAATTCACTCACAGAAAGATAGTGACGTACACTGCCAACGTATTTAACAATTGATAACAACTATTGTTCTAATTTAGCTGTTACAATTGATTCTACTCTCGATAATGTGACTTGTCTAATGAGAGTGGTGACAGCTTTATGTATTCTATTGAGGAATCCCAAATTTTAGTTTCATTACATTTCTGCTGAATATGTATTTGACCATATTGGTCAATTATCTAATAATAAGTCCACCCGACTTTTGGTGTTATGTTAATTGCTTAAAATCTGCTGTACCTATATTTTGTAATTCACTGCCTATATAATGCAATCTTTTCTTTGGAAACGTCTGTTTTTCCATCAGATTGGGAAAATAGTAAAGTTGTTCCAATTTTCAATGTGGTCAGTAAGTCTGATGTAGAATGTTATCGCATCGCCCTCATTTTTTGTTTTAAAATTGTTTAAAAAATAAATTGAGAGGGTAGTTCATGATCACATGTACCTACTCGTCGCAATCTGGTTTTCGTTCTCAGTTTTCAACGCTACCACAGTCATTGATGTCAGGACTTGTATTCTTAATCACATGGATGAGGAAAAAAGTCCCTGGTGCCATTTTTCATTGACCTCAATAAGAGCTTTGAAGACTGTAGTCACAGTCCTTCTTTGGGATAGCTCAAGAATGTGGTACATGGCAATTGAACCTCAACTGTTCAAATCTTATCTCAGTAACAGATTGCACATCGGTCCAAGATTGGCGGTCTTATTCTGATTTTATACGCCCATTAATATTGGGATTCCACAAGGGTCTATTATTGGGCCCTTTATTATTTTATATTTGTTAATGACCATCCTGATAGTGCCACCTGTAAACACATCCTGTTGCTGATGATACTTCTTTACTTTACTGTAAATTCATCAGACCCCGCATGTCTTCAAAATAGTCTCAATCATACAAAAATACGTAATATTGCTAGGTGGTTCAGAAAAAAAAACATACGCTTAAATTTAACAAACTAATTGAGCTTTTTGGTTCAGCACATAAGCTTTGTAAATTGAAAATGTTGTTGTTTGGTATATGATGACCATACAATTTAGAAAGTTGATCTTTCACATACCTTGGTCTAATTTTTGACCGCAACATCTTGGTCTCACCATGTTATTCATTGCTTCCACTGTTTCCAAGTCACTGAAGCGTTGTGGTGTATCCGCCGTGTCCAAATGTTCTTCCAAATTCACCTCAACAAAACTTGCCGACTCACTGTTAAGCCACATTTTGACTATTGTAGTCATGTTTAGTTAAATTGTTCTCAAACACTCTCTCACAGGCTTCAAGTACTTTTGATCAATCTACAAACACTGTTTAAAAATGTTCCTAATTTTTATCATACTTTACTTTCAAATTACGGTAAAACCCCAATTATTCAATAATCTTACACTTATTACCTATACTAACATAAAATGACAATTTGGAAGCAGAAAAATGAATAAAACGTGCAAATGGCGAGAAAAGAAATACTACACATTTTGGAAAAAGGTAGTATTTATACCTGACCGTTGTTATATTTTCCGTAATATTTACTTTCTTTTGTAACTATCCTTCAGTTACTTGTTTTTGAATGTATTCTTCTTTTAATTTGAAACGGGTAGAACAATATATTAAATATTAGCATCTGCTATCAGTAAATCATGTAGTGTAGTGAGACAGGTTTAGGACTTGTAATCTTAAGGCCCAGGGTTCAAAATCTATGTAAGGTACATGTTTAAGTTTATTCATATACTTATAAGGTCATTGGTTGCAAGTAGAAAGGTGTAACATTACCATATAAGAAAGTGTATAAACTGGTTTAAAATCTTTTTTCTTTCACGTTTTTCCTTTTGTTTTTTGCTTTTTTTTTCTCAAAATGTTTGCCTGAAATATAACTTTTTTTTACAACCAGTGGTAACTAAATAAAACTTGTCTGATGCCATAGCTACAACGTGAAAATTTGTTCATAGGATTGTAATAACGTATTTATATTGTTAATATGGTTTTAAAAAGTCCAACAACCCCCAATACCGCATTGAAGCTGAAATTTTTACGCCGTGTATTTTAACGTAAATACCCTAGCAAATGGCTTCGTATTTTTCCGGCTCCATTATTGTACGTCTGCCTTTGTGAGTCCCCAGGCTCATCAGTCCAAAGCCCTGTTATTTTACAGTTTTATTTTTAACAGTGTAGGCTAGAATTTTTGTCTACTGATGTAAGGACACCTATCGATTCAATGATGAGTCATTAAGGTCGCAGATAACAATAATCACATTCTATATGTTATTTACATGTCTTACAGGTAAATCCCCATGATTATCTCCGTGTTTCAAGTCACATTTCTCACACTACTCACACTATGATTATAGCACCGAGAAATTCTCAACTTCACTTTATATTCCTCACTAGAAGAGCATGGCGGTTGTGAAGCCAGATAAGCCGGCGGGAGCCATCCGGGGCTCCATATGACGATAACGGAATAAAGCGTGAACCTTATGTTGCGTAAAGAGTCAACTAGAATCGATTTACCCCTATTGTTTACCCATTGTTCGCTATTGTTCCCTTCCCACGGACTATGATACGCCAGAACCGTACTACTTCTACAACCCGGTGTTAAAGCGATATAGTCCGGCGGAAGCCCGACGTCCGGGATCCATAGACGTTAACGGAAAAAAAAAAAAAGCGTGAAACTAATTGCGTGAAGAGTCAACTGAATCGATTACCCGTATTGTTCACCTTGTTCCTGTGACATGAGTATACGGCCGGACTAAGTTAATTACTTCTACAACCGGTTAAATAACCGTGTGAAACTTTTCATGTTGAAGCAGCACATCTTTGGAATAACTTGGTTGATATTCAGACCCGCTCTAATTTTGATTCTTTTTGTCCTCTTGTCAATTTAAATCTGTGCTTTTTCCAACTTAAGATCAATCATTTGTTTAAAAGTCTGTTTAACAATATTTGTATGCTTACATGTGAATAGACTTGTAATCTCTACATAATTGTGCGTCTACTATACTTTGTAATGTTGAATTGCTTTGTAAATTGTATTTAAAAAAAATAAAAAAAATATAAACAGTTGTTTTCTTTTCTTGGTATATAACAGGCCTCCTAGGATAGGCAGTGTGTTCTTTCACTGTGGAGCTACCCTGTATAATGAAAGCTTAAATAATAATAACAGCCTCTAAGTTGAACGATTTTGAAATGTCGAGTTTTAAACTCGAAATAATAATTATGTATTTTTACACTTTCGAGTCATAACACTCACAACTGACTCGAAATTTGCAAATATGCGAAATTTCTAGTCACTGACTACTGGACAATTTGAAATTTTTGAATTCGATTTCAAAACTCGAAATATATTTTAAATTTGGAGTCATATTACTCACAACGGACTCGAAATGTGTGAAATTATCGAGTCACAGACTCGAAAACTTGATATTTTTGTAATTTAGAGTTTTCAAACTCGCAATAATATGATTTTTAAATGTTCTAGTCATAGACTCATAACCGATTCGAAATTTGCAGATATCAAAATTTAGAGGCACTGAATCGAAATTTGGGAATTTGTAAATTCAGTTTCAAACTCGAATAAAAATGTTTTTTAAATTGTCGAGTCATACCCTCACAACTGACCTCGAAATTTGCCAAATTTTTGAATTTCTAGTCACAGACTCGAAATTTGGGAATTTTTGAAATTCCGAGTTTCAAACTCGAATACTATGATTTTTGAAATTTTCGAGTCATACACTCACAACTGACTGGAAATTTCAATTATGCAAAACTTAGTCACCGACTCGAATTTTGAATTTTTTTTAATTCCTAGTTTCAACTCGAAATAAATGATTTTTGTTTAAAAATTGTCGATCATACACTCACACTGACTCGAATTTGCAAATTTGTGTAATTTCCGAGTCACAGACTCGAAAGCTGGAACTTTGCAAATTCCTAGTTTTCATACAAACGCGCAATAATCTAATATGATTTTTAATTTTCGAGTCATAGATCAAAACTGACTTCGAAATATGCAAAATATATGAAATTTCAAGTCATTCTTAATTTTGCAAAAATTTGGAAATTTTGAAATTTTGAGTTTCAAACTCGAATTTGATGTTCTTGAAATTTGCGGAGTCACCACTCGCAAACAAACTACACATTTGAAAAGCAGTTATATGGAACTCCTAAAACTCACGAACACACTCTGGACAATTCCACTGCACCAATATTTATAGTGTTGTTAAAATAAGTGTAAAATTTCAATGACTTCAACTACGGCCACTTGCTTTGAAATCTGAGGTGCTCCGCATAATCTCTTCGGGTATTGAACGAAATTGGAGTAAAATACGGCCCTAATAGGCCATGAAACCGGGTGCTTCTTTGTTAACACTTGCAAACGCGCTTGCGCAGTTGTGATCAGCAACAAGAAAAATCCTGAAGTAAATAAAAAATGGCCCTTCTGGTTGTAGTAGGTGAAAAACATCGCCTAAAATCCGTATCATCCTGCCGGAAGCAAAAATTTCATCGGTTTTTATCATTCATACAAAAGCTAAATGAATCCAGTTGGAAATTCAGGGTAGTTTGGTTTGATTTCATCCTTGGCATAAGGTAAAATACGCCTATATAAATGACAGTGGCAATCGGATCGACAGAAAACTCTTTCGACGATGACCTCTTCGTGATCATCGGTTCCTCCCTCACAATGAAATGTAATTTTACATTTTTCTCGTATATTCATCAGGAATGGAGCTAAGAGTGGGTAACAAGTATCGATGGTTAGGAAGATCGGAAGCGGTTCCTTTGGGGATATCTACATTGGTAATTTGTTTTATTTCGATATTCCGTAGCCTTACGGCTGGGCCACAACAACAAAAGCTGATCAAGTCCGTACATGACAATTCAGTGTCCATGCCCTGCTGCGTAACCGTGACACGTATAAAATATCACAAATATGCTGGAGTGAATTGTAATTTATTATTGCAAGATATTTAATGATCAAACTTAAATCGATTAGTAAAATGACAAAGGACATCGCCGGAGAACGCGGAATGAATGACGCCCTCTATGTTTTCATAAGAAAGGATGAACTTGAAACGTTTTGCATAATAAGCGACAGCTTCAAAGTTTACCTTTTGCTGGTTTCAGAAAATCCACTTTACATAAATTCCCACAAAAGCGGTTTTATGTAACTTATAATACAGGATTCAATGGACAATTTAACTGTCCATATTTGAAGCCTTTCCACCCAAGACCACAATTGCGCGTTTCAAGATGTGACCGCTATATATTTAGCAATCATATATGTGAGGCGTTATGGTCTTGGGGTGGTTGGAAAGACCTCATTTTGCATTTTTGGTTTCTGGGCGGGCCGGAACCACAAATGGAATTGCCAAAAACAACAAAACAAAACTTTTACATACAAAATACCACATCACTATGTGCTAAGGCATGATAATCTACCAACGGGCTATGTTCAGTAGGCCGTGGATGAGCACATGTTTCAACAGCTGATCATGCACGTTCTGGGTATTCATATCATAATAACAACAGCGGATGGATTTGATCATACAATGGTGAATGAAAGCTATTGAACTGCGTCATGGGAATTCAGCTAATAGTGTATAGCGGGTCATGGGCCATTGTGTGTATTCCAGGGTATGCTTGGTGTGAAGACGGTAGGAGAAATCTTAGCGCATCGGCTATATAGGGTATTTGGGTATTGTTATTAAAGGGCAGCCTCATGTAGCCTCTTTTTGTGCTTATGGAGGACAATAGGTCTATCTACAGGCGTCACTTACAAACTCCGTGACAGCGGGAAGCTATGCAACTCTCATGTTTACTCCATAAAAGTAATAACGGTCATTGAAAATGGAGGCATGATTAAGCTTTGCTTTTTACAGAGAACGCGCCCCTGAAGTTTATCAGACTTTCTCACTTTTTCTGATACAAGTGTATTTTGGGGATAAAAAACCTGAGTATATATAAAGTAGTTGTCAACACCAACTACAAAATTGATGGTGAATATAACTATTGGTGCGATATAGAGAGGCCTCACTTCTCTCTTATCCGGCGATGTCCCTTGTAATTTTATGTGACAGAATGACCTGTCATTGTAAATTTTACTTGACATCAATTTCTTCTGGGATCGATGACCTCCCTACTCACTAAGCAGGTGAGGCTCCAGTCATTGAGCGTAAGCAGTGGCTTAGGGTCTACATGGGTAAAAATAGGGACACGCGCGATAGCGCGACACGGCCTTTCTAATCCCGCGAACTTTCGACACGCAGTCTCTCATCGAGGACGGACATGTGTTCCAAAAATTACTTTATCGTTCGACACGCGACTTTTGGGGAAAAAGTAAAATCTGACGTACGACCTTCATAACTTCCGTATGCTTTGACACACGACACCCAACTTGTGGGAAAAACTTACAAGAGATAGAAAGTCTAAGGAGTACGCAAAACATACCGTCCAAAACGCGATCTTACCGGGCGGCCTGAGGATTCTTTAGTTTTACCAATTCCTCAAGACCAGTATCAGTACTATGTGTAACATTTTTTAATAATCGGGTTATAATTCATCTCTGTAAATGAAATTGTGTATCAACTTCCGCACTGCCGGCAGCTTCCCAGCAGCCGCGCCGGCCCGCCGCCCCGCCATTGATTTCTCTTTTCAGTCATATGAAAATGAGCAAAGTTGAGCAATTAAAACAATGATCATTTTTGAAGTGTCAAAATCTAGGTTTGTATTTTTAAATGATTTTTTAAACATAATTTGGACTTATTAAATTATTTACCCCTGTGTTTTTGTTTACTTCTAATTAAAATATGAATGCTGGATGTTCCATTCAATACAGGGGTACCTCAGCCATGATGAGAAAAGAGTGTGGACAATCATCTTTATCGTGGACTATTTACTTAAGCAACCCCCTAATAATTTAGTGATTAAAAGTATGTGAAAGACCAAAACAAAATGAGATTTAGATTCGACTTGTTTTGGAGTCATGTTTTATTTACAATTGTATTACCTCTTGATCGTGATAGGGATTGTGGGAATCCGCGAACGATAAATATGATGCAAAATTCTTCCGGGAAATCCCTACTCCGCTGCAAATTTGTTGTCACACACTACCTCATTGCGAATTTCGGGTTGGTCTTACTCGCATACTCATTAACACCTAATTAAATGCCATAGCATGTAAAAAATGACAGCAGAAAGAGGTACCGGCCCAACAAATGCAATTAGCCCACAAATGCAATCCGCGCACGTGACATGAAGACAGTTTTTACCGATGTCTGCTAACATTTCTGATTAAATATACAATTTTATTACGACGTATTTTTCAGCGCGTATAATATGACACATTGAATTTGGAAAAAACAAAACTTTAAAATTGTTCAAAACGACACGAAGTTTTCGCTTGCACTTGACTACATCGACAAGGTGCACATTCGCAAACTTGTTCGTTGCTCGTCCTCCTTACACAAAGCCTAAAGGCTTAGGCTCTAAACATTGTCGGACATTATTCAAATTTAACCAAAATACCTCCAAGACTGGCGATGAATAATTATTCATGCCATGCACACGTTTTTTTTTAGACGGCGATTGCAGGAGGGGATTTCCTAAACAGAGGTACTGTACGTACTTAACGGTATGTGTCCGATGATGTGCCATGTGGGGACGATGTGATAAAGTTACATGTTATCCCGGGATTTTTTCGCAACTGGATTCTAACTGATTCGCACATTTTCCGCTCAAATTGGAGTAAATAATGCTAATTTATCATACTCTACAAAAACAGAGCGTTTTCAACAAATCGGCAATAGCGCTCTCTAAATGCGTCATTTTCCCTGGACCCATTTGTAGGCAGAAAAATCCAACATGCTATGCCAATAAATGATCGATATCCGATGCCACACAATAAAGCTCCGACACGCGACAACGTTTGAGCTGGGGCTAAAAAGCGAACCGCACACAACATGCGCTAAATCTCGACAGTCGGCGACAGCCGTGTTTATTTGGCACCCATGTAACCCATAATGCTTGGAGTGGTAACTGGTTTTGTATGAAAATACTTGTCTAGACAGTAACATGTATTCTGGTAACTCGAACAATTGCCCCACATTATCTTTCAGACTGTTTTAAACACCTACTCTGTACTTGTTTACCATACTGGCATATTCACGGAACCACATTCATACGGTGTATTCACAGATTGCTCACTGAATCTGTTGATCCAAGGATGATTTAAAATTACATGAATTTTTATTAAACTTCAAGATTTACGTAAATATTTGATTTTTTATGTCCCATAATATTTTTGTGAACTCGGTTTACACGGTTGATGTGTAATGTTTCAATTCAAGTGTGAAGTCCTGGAATTACATATTGCCAGAATGGTGTGCCTCCATCTTGAGCTTTGTTTCTGTTCTGACTGCGCATGTGATTTTTGTAAGCCCGCAAGCCACTTCACCAATGATTGCACCAGCAGTCGGGTACTAGCGCTCAATCAGGCGATGTCGCCGAATCTGACGATGTCGCTCTTTTGGGCGATTTTCCATCGCCAATACGGCGAGGGAGTTGCTATTTTGCGTAAATTCGTGAGACCACAAAGGCCAAATGATTCTCCACAAAAAATTATTTGGCCAATTAACTTTAAATTTACAAAATATCTAAATCTCAGCGAGTCAAATTTTTTTTCCATCGGGGAATTCTTCTGCTACATGGGTAAAAGTTGGGATTTTTTAGAAAAGAACATCAAATTTTGAGGATACGAACATTGCCAAGAAAATTAACCTGTGTTTTCATCGATCTACAGGCGAAAGCCCCAGCCACAATCTTGAAATATAGTCCAAAAATGCAGTGATAAGTCAATTTGCATATATGGTGGTGTGTCAGCTATAGCCTCATCTTCAGAATACAAGGTTTTAAAAAAAGCCACTACACTTTTCAAAGAATATAGAATTGACAGAAGAATTTAACAACGCGGTGCGTATTCATCTGAAATGTGATAGCGAAGCTCTGCACATGCTGCAGTAAAGTCGAAAATGGCTGAGTTGGCCTGCGCAGTGAGTCAGCTAAAGCAACTATGGCGAATGCTGCACTTACGGAAAGTATACAGCCAACTTTTGAGTAAGATTTATTGCACTTTGAACTTGGATTTTTAACAAAATCATACTGACGGATAAAAGGTGATATAATCTGTACTATAATCCGAAGTTTTACAAAAATGGTTTTGAGTATGATTTGATGTGAATGTCGAACAAATTCGCAGTAGTCGCTCAATCGGGCGATCGCCCGATTGAGCGCTCGGACGAAGCATGATGAGATCACTATATGCTCTGTCATTTTGTTGCCAGAGTCCTATTCAATAGAAGCTTTTCAATCAATTGCTTTCTAGAGTTGAGGCTAAAAATCTAAATAGGGGTTCTCAATATATAGATGAGGGCCAGAGATGAGAATGCCAAACACATTTGAAAGTGCCCCCTGAGGGCCAAATACACCTGGATCAATTCTTGTTTTCATTTATATTTTAGAAGCAAGTCGAGGGCCAAAATCAAGGGTTGGCGGGCCGATGGGCCCGCGGGATTGCCGATGAGAAACCCCTGATCTAAATGAATGGCATGAGTATGATGCATTTTGCGTCAGCATAATACTAAAATTACATCATTAGATTGCTTCTAGACTTATCACTTGCAGGGTATGTTACTTGTTCCGAAAACTGCAAAAATCTGAGTTTGATGATTTTTTGATTTTCTGATAGTTAGCAAATCACCGATAGTGCCTTTAAAGATGTGACTATTTTCAGTTTCGTTGCTGTTAGCCGGCCATGATAGCATTTGCTTCTCCAGTCCAACTCCAGTCCAGCCCCGCCCCGCCCCTCCGCACAGCCCTATCTGCCCAGCCCCATCCTGCCCCAATTTGATATTGGTTTATTTTTAGAATTGGCTTAAATAGACATGAATTAAACCCTGGCTCTAACTATGGCCTGAATGAGTGGTTAAAGGTCCAGGTCCGATCGCTAATGCCT
This sequence comes from Ophioderma brevispina, assembly GCA_023653785.1. Classification (NCBI taxonomy): domain Eukaryota; kingdom Metazoa; phylum Echinodermata; class Ophiuroidea; order Amphilepidida; family Ophiodermatidae; genus Ophioderma; species Ophioderma brevispina. The sequence goes on along the minus strand of JAMKCH010054543.1, from coordinate 6,610 downwards.
CGTCCCCAAAGCCCCAATTACCGGAAGTGTTCAACATTTTGGTATCCAGAAGAAATAGCGATTTTTCTCATTTACCTGTGAACTGTGTTGAAATCTTAGAGCCAAAGGATGTTTGATTGGAAGTATGAGCAAAAAATGTGCCCCATTTTGGTCGACCAACATTAATTTTACCACAGTAGTATTCTATGGGGATAATGGCTTGCAAAATGGTTTTAGCTCTCGCATCAAAACGGATGTAATATCGGCACAAAAACTTACAGATGGTGGTTTTGGGATGAAAGGTCAATTTGACAAGATTGAAAAATACATCCTTAAATTGAGCCATTTCAAATACTAATGTAGTCCTGATGATATAACTAGAAGATAGTTAGGCCTCATTAATGAAAATACGAGGAGCTTGTTAATAACGCTCTGGTTTCATTTAGGAGCTCAACAAGGGTGCTCAATTAATTACATGTCATACACAAAAAACATAGGACTTTCAAGACGGTAGTATAAGGAGCTCAATTTTTTGAGCTCATGAACAGGAGTTCAGGAGAGCTGTAGGAGATACAGAGCTATAGCTCTCCTCAGAAATGAGGTCGGGATAGTCTTAACTTTTTTATGGCTTAGCTGTTATCATATGACTATTATTCATGATGAGTTTCTTTCTTTTTCTCTTAGGATACTGCCCAACGTCCGTTGGACTAAACGAGCAGAACTATATTGGAGTGCGCATGATCTTTGTTGTTAGTCTTGATGTTTTGGTCTTGTGCTTTATTGTAGTTGGTTACTGACGACTTAAATAGCTTCGGATCACTGATATTAGATATGTTCGACGGCAGTTGTTCCATTCACGAACAGTACGTGGTATGAAAGAGTCATTTAAGCCATAATGAGTGTTTGGTATTCAATAAGGTATTCCGTGTGATCGGCGTGTTTGCCTCTGGGCGGACGCAAGGATTCTGGACTGGTAGTGCCAAGTGCCCCCCAATGGCTTTTTGCAAGATGCATAGTCTAGAAGTTTTTCTCCTTGTTGAAAGCATGCCTTCGAGCTCCCGTATGAGTTCTGTAACACTGGTCTTCCCCCATCACGTTGTTGTGGACAAGCCGAGCTGCCATCTTTGTATTTTGCCCACTTTTGTATCAGATCATTTGTGTGAGGGTCCCATATAGCGGAACAATTCCAGGATTCCGGTTCTCGCTGACCAGTAGAGACTAGGCTGTTATTTTAGTTTCCTTTGTACAAGTGCCAAGACTTCTCCTTACAAAACCCAAAGTTTTGTTTGCAGAAGCGATGATTTTGTATATGTTTGAGTTCCATTGTAGATCCTTTGGATCTCGACCCCCAAGTATGTATGCCGAAGTTTTAGTGTCTCTGTGATGTTACATTTCCTAGTTTATATTTTTTAATAATATGTGATCTAGATCCAGTAATACGTAAAACATAGCATTTGTCAGATATGAGATCATTTGCCATGGTTGCAACCATGTTGAGAGTGATTCAAGACATGCTGGAGAGTAGATGTGTCTCGTTATATGTTGGTGATATTTCTGTATATGACGCAATCGTCTGCAAAGAGCCGTATGTGAGTGGATACCATCTGCAGGTCATTGATGTAGATAAGGAATAATAGTGGGCCCAGGACCGTCCCTTGCGGCTCCGGACTCCACTCGGCCCCGACTCAGAAAAGGTTCTCCACAAACCACGACTCTCTGCCAGACGATTCTTCAAAAAAAGCAGATAACCAGTTATTGATCTTGCCTTTAACACCATATTTTGCGCATATTAAGAAGCAGACGATTGCTTTGTGGCACCGTATCGAAGGCTTTTCAGAAAAGGCCATTATTACGACATCAGTTGGGATCTTTATTAAGTGAAAAGGCCAAAATTTCATGAATGGTCTTATGAGTTGAGTCTCGAAGGAGTGGCCACGTCTGATCCGTGTTGTGTCTGGGTTAAGAATTTGGTTACTATCCAGATAGTTCATTAATGTGTGAATTGTATATGAGATGTTCAATTAGTTTACAGGAAAATGAGGTAAGCGATATAGGTCTATAATTATCGCCTTCGTACGTTCACCCCTTTTGTGTATGGGGGAATATTTGCTTTTTTCCAGTCACTAGGGAGACTACCAGTATCAAGTGACTTGTGAAATATGCAGATACTACTGGGGCAATCTCATGGGCATAATCCTTTAGGACCGGGGAGAAATCCCACGGGACCACAGGCTTGTGGGGATTTAATTTTAATAAAACAACAAAATAATAAGAATATTAAAAAAAAAAAAAAACATGTATGTCAGTAATTTGTGAAAGATTTAATGGATCTAGGGCAGGAATAGTGACATATTTCTTGGTGAAAACAGAACAAAATTTTAGCCAAGATACACAGAAAGCTTCTGCTCTAAATTTACAGCTGCAAAGTGGATTAAATATTACAAGTATTGCAATAAACGTTTAGGGTGGCATTCTTGATAGTCTTCTGACATCATGTGATAACATTTTTCCAGATTTAAATTCACATTGGGTTGCCAACTTTGGCAGCTGCTGGGTACATGTGCACAAAGAACTTTTTTGGGAAACAAATGGTAGAATCGGTTAAAAATGGTAAGACAATTATTCTACCAGACTCTAGAGATGCTCGTATGTCAAAAGAACTTTTTTTCTTTTTATTTAGGAAATATACCTCTCAACACCTTAAATGTTTTTCGCATTGGAACTCCACAGAACAGTTGTAACTTAGCACCAAAGATTATGTCCAAATTTTAAAAGATGATGCATAAGTTACAATTATGGACACTATTCAATACCAGATACACATATTTCCTATAGATGAGGTGACATGTGACGTCAGCATGGCAACGAACAAAGCACTACCGAGTGCCGCAGTATGCGTGAGCATCTGCAGCGCTTGTGCTTTTAAAAATTCGCGCTCTATCAGGCGGATAAAGCTATTGAATGCTGTAAAAAATGTATGGACAGTCTTTCACCTCTAACATGTCGTAGACCAAGTGGTAACATTGTGTACTTGTAAACATTGATGTCACTCATCTATAGCATTAAATGTAATTTTGTATCAGTCATTTGTATAAAATATGCAATATGGGCAGAATTCGGAAACCTTTGGGAAAGCCATGGCAATCTAATCGTACTGATCAATCAATGAAACTACAATCCACTTTCATTCACACTTGACACAAATTTAATAATTCTGGTTTAAGACTACTGAAGGTCTCGGAACTTGCAGTGTGTCTCAAATAAGCAGTGGGCTTATCAATGCATGTATCAATACGTAAACTGTTCACTGTTGAAATTTTACAGTCTATTAACAATACATCCCGCTCTCATACGTTCTTTATAGGGTTCCTTGCACGGAGCTTAATTATGTTGACGGGACTGTTTGTTTGCCTCCAGAATCATCCAACATTATAATATACATACTGCAACCTGGTTGCACCTGAACATTTCAGTTATTTCTGCAGTGATTCCTTTGTATTCTAGCATGCTTGGTTGTTCTGGAGGCGTCTGGCCAAATACCTATATGACCCCCGTGCAAAACCACCGCCCTATAGTACACGTCGTATCATCGTTTCGATGACAATGATGGTTTAGTTCCGTTTCATCACCCTGCCCCCTCAGCTTTCGCTCAACAATCCCCCCATCGTGTTTGATCTATAATTTTTATAACGGCTTATAAACCTTTAACTATTATAAGAGATCTCAAATTTTGCACATGAATATTATTTACTATGTTGACAAGCCCATTGCATTTTGTATACTAAAAGCTACTAAAAACACAACTGCGGCCACCGGTATGGTATGAGTAAGTAAGTAGCTAAAATACGAATAACACTGTCGAATTCTGCAGTCGGATTTAATACCACAGCACAGCCTTCTAGTGTCAGGGAGGTAATAACAAGAAAGGGGTGGACCATGACCCACCCAGTTAATTAGTTGGCCCACCCAGTTAATTCAGGCGGACCAATGACCCAAAATGCCCACCCAGTTAATTAGTTGACCACCCAGTATATTATCTGACCCCAAATATATTAATGAAGTTGCAGTATTTCAGCTAAAGTATGAATGCTAATAAAAAATTAGTCGATGAGTAAAAATAAATAGCAATATTCGAATAGGTTGCTGGTGACTCTACACCTAACATTAGGTATTCAGGATAGTGGGTGAACAAAATTTACTAAAGGTCTATACTAATTAAATGAAGATCACCATCTTTTAAAGGAAAAAGAAGAGAGAGGAAGGTATGTTATATTGTTATTTATGGGAAGAGGCTGAAAATTCCTGCTTGTTTTGGGTATAATATAAAAAAATGATCAACCTCATGACCCGAGGCAAGTAACTATTACTCCATTAGTTCGTAGGCCTGGTGGAATGGAACGCTAAATACAAAATTGCAAATACAAGTCCATAATAAAATGGATGTTTGTTTGCAGTAAGTATCTCCAAAACCGAAAATGCAACTGCGCTTTTGTTAGTTTTTTATTTAAATGATACCAAACATTAAGGGCCATATTCTCAAACGAGGCGTAAAATAAAACGGTGGTTAGCTAAGCACAGTTAAAAAAACGCGTGTTTAAATATTTTAACTAGTCGTTGAGCTACCACGGTAGTTAACACGCGTAAAAATCATCCACTAAAACCTGTGACATTATCTTAGCCTATAATATTACGTGACGCTTTTGTTGAGACAATTAGTAGGTCAGATAATGCATTCCGTAGTTGTTAGATGCTATGCAGGAAACCCACGGGTATTTCAAGAATGTCGAGTTATGTAAGGAGCTTTAGGATTTGTTCAGTGATTAGAGACAAAACCTGGCCTATTTAACTGTTGTATGCGGCTGTGCTGCACTTGCGGTTATTATTCAATATATAGAACAGATCACACGAGCATAAATAGAATCCAAGGAAAATGGACGAGAAAAAAATGGACTCGGAAAGAAAGATAAGCGAAATAAAGGAGACAATGGTTTAACCACGAGTATCACATATAGCTGAAAATCTCAGGCATTTGATGAAAGCGTTAAATTAAACACGCCTTAAACTAGCCCCGGACCAAGTTTTATTTAAGTTTAACAACGTGTTTGACATGTGTTAACGATGTTCGGCTAAATTTATAACAGCGTTTAAAGTAACCATGCTTTTGAGAATTGCGTTTATTTTAGCCGGTGTTTAAATTGCGATTTAAACAGGAGTGATTAGCTGTAAACATTGTTTGAGGAATACAGGCCGAAGTCAAACTACTGGTAGTTGTAAATCATGTTGACTGTATATTATTAATTAAACAAATTGATTTTGGATCACCTGTATTAAAAGTAATAATATCCTCTGGCATTTTTTTGTGTCCAAAAAAAAGCCAAATTTTAGAATTCATAAAATATAAACAAAAACAAAAATGCACTTAATGGCTCAAAATTTAAATGCCTATTTTCAACAACGTGTTGTGTTCCTTTTGTTTTCTGCTTAATCATCACTCTAGTATACTTAACCCAAAACCTGCTCCTCCAAATAAGGACTGAGGTAGTGAGCAGCTAGATAATATTTTCAAATGAATATTAGTCGAAAACAGTGGATGTGATCTTAAGTGACTCGGAAAACGGGTGGGCCTCAATATGGCATATGATGTAAAGTGGGTTGACCACTGAATAACGGCTCACTCAGTCTAAGTGGGGAGGGTGAATAGTAGACATAGGTTAATTGGCAGTCAAAGTTAGATTTCATGGCATGAATAATAAAAAGGTGTGAAAAGACAAATATTGAATTAATTAATAATAATTATAATTTTACCATGAGTCAAATCAACGGTGTATTAGATCATTGTTTTTCATTGTTATAATCTGCCACTATTAAAATTGTAAAATGAGCGATGTTCATGAACACTTATCGAGAACGTTTGGAAGGTATATGGGACAAACAAAAAGAAAGAAAAAACACAATTGTTGAACTTGGTTTTTTCTGGCAAATTTGTTGAGGAATTCTGCGAAATAAAGTGGCCCACCCAGTAAATTATTTTTTCCATTACTTTTTGGGCCAATTAATCAAAGTTGGCCCACCCAGTAAATTATTATAATTTACCTTTTTTAATTTTTCACAAGAATTAAAACAATGTGTTTGAATTCAGTATTCTGCCACCCCCGCTGGCACCACATTCCTGACACATGCAAGTTATCTGGGGAGCCGGCTGCCAAATTCATAGGGTCCTGGAACAATACAAAATTCTTTCCCAAAAAATGAAGGTGAGAACATGCTTGTGTTTATTCCTTATATTATAGACATGATACTTGAATCTCATGCGTCGACAGCTAAGTACCTATATTCCCGTATTGCATAGTTGCGTTTTAAATCTCAAAAAAAGACAAATCAAGCCATATTTAACCGTATTTGCAGATTGGTAGGTAACGCCTTTACATGTTGTTCTTTTTTCTCATGTCGCATTTGTGCACGTACATTCTTAATAGAGCGTAAAAATAAGTCCGTGTGAGAGAGGATATTTGCTTGCCGACTCAGCTCACAGGGCAATACAGTTCTCCACTGTGAGGCAGGATTGCGCTACGAAAAAGGTCAATTTTGTAGGTCATCCGTCATGACGGTTAGTGACGGAAGCAGACGATTT
>JAMKCH010054540.1:0-63157 GCA_023653785.1 Ophioderma brevispina | reverse complement strand
GCCACGAGAGGCACTTGAAATTCAGCACCGCAGAGCCAGCACCACAGAGCCACGAGAGGCACTTGAAATTCAGCACCGCAGAGAGCAGCACCACAGAGCCACGAGAGGCACTTGAATTCAGCCACCGCAGAGCCAGCACCACAGAGCCAAGAGAGGCCACTTGAAATTCAGCACCACAGGGCCCGCCCGTGCTTGTTTTATAATATTGATATACCGTGCTCTCGGCGGTGCTGGTTGGAGGGATGCCGACTCATATGTGAGCAAAAAAAAAAAAAAAAAAACTTGACGCACTTCTTGATGGTAAAAAAAAAAACTGTGGACCAACCAACTCCGATTGCAGAAAACAGGGAATGTTGTAAAAAAAAAACTTGACCCGGCCTAAAATTCCTGCTCCCCCCTCTTGAAGTCTAGTGGTGCGTCCCTTATGAAACCAAGCACCATGAGCCAGCTTGTGATATGTGAAAACCAGCCCACAAAGCCAGTGTTATAAAACCAGCACCACAGAGCCGGTCGGTCTTATAAAAGCAGCCCACAGAGCCAGTCTTATAAACTCAGCACCACAGAGTTTTGGATTCAAACCATCATATATTTGTCAATTTGGTCTCCCATTTACATGGCTGGTCTCAATGAAAGCTTATTGTTCTCATTAATTTCGGACAAATTATTGTCATTGATCCATGTCTTAAATTACGTTTTGCAGACAATAAGTAACAGCAACACCAATTTTTCCCTGTGCGAAAACAACAAACTTTTACATATTGACTGTTGGCTTAAAAATTGTGGTATCTCAAAGAACTTAAGACAGCCAAAGTATGTCACGATACCATCATTCGCTGGGTCACAACTGTTATGTTGCACGAAAGCACTGGTATTAATCTAATATATAAAAACACCGGGGCCGCCGGCCCTGTGGTCCTGAATTTCAAGTGCCTCTCGGGTGTCTGTGGTGCTGGCTCTGCGGTGCTGATCGGAGGATGCATTACTGTGTGAAATTGCACTGCCGAGTGCAGGGCGTCGAGTTCAGTTATTACTGTAAAGAATCTGCAAACCGTGAGTGGCTGGTTACGTGATTGTCTCGGCATTACGAGGGTGCAGGAGTTTCCGTAACTGACATCTGACGCAGTTTTTTTTTTTAATTTCACTTTTATTTATTGCACTTAATGATGATACTGTGATACTGTGCTTTATTCCTTAAGGGTTTCCAAATTCAAAGTGTGGTCAAAAGAAAATGGTCAGTGGATCAGGTTACGGAAACTCCCGAGGTGGAAGGGGATTCTTCTATGTTTAACACTTAAAAGTTCCAATCTGTCTACAAAAGTAAAGTCATCGCACTCACGTTTCTCGCCGAGGATGTGATACGATTTCTCTGACAGGATTGTAATGATTTTAAAAACCCCGGGTATACCACCTTTCTCACGTCATCTCCGTTGGCCTCATACTACCTGAGATATCTGGTAAACATGATAAAACCAATCAAAATAGACCTGCCATATTCGCTACAAACATTTACGGTTTTCTTACCCTGGTTTGATTGGTTATTAGTGTATCTAGCAATATAATCAATCAATCGGCCGGTTAGACTCAGGGGAGTAAAAATATAGACCACTTAACATCCTACGTCACTTCTTTTGCCTGCGAATCCATTCTGCGAATCGTTATGCCCATAGTATTTTAAAATCTAACAGATACCAATGCCCAGCGTAACAGGTTCAGCCGACACCTATTTCAGATACCAGCCCTAACATGTGTACAAACATTGCTGTGAACTGGTCTTATTTTAAAAGTTTGGATCAAAATGGGTCACAATTAAGTATGTAGTCGCAAAATTGGGGACATTCCAAAATACTCCCCTAATTTGAGGGCGCTTAAAACTGTGGTCTAAATATAAGTCATGGTGAAATGGTTGCGTACGAAACCGTATCAGCTGATTTGTAATGCCAAATCAACATCAATTACTGAGAATGAAAAGACGGCGCAGGGAAAAACTCGATTCGGCTTGGTAAACCTAAAGAAAACAAAAAAATAAGGATGGTTGTTGACGACAAGCGTTGCATTTTTGTTCTCACAAAAGAGTTTGAGGAGGAAATACAATTTGGCCTTATGTGATGACGATATAGGGTGACGGTTTGCTTGCGAAATCTTCGATTCAGAATTGATCTGAAATCAAGCATAACGCAACAAAGTAGGTGTCAACATCTTATCGGCAATCAAAAGGGTGATCCCAACGTGATGGATGGCGGGGGGGGGGGGGGTCGGTACGAAGCAGGAATTTAAACAGACCATTGATTGCTGGTGGTTAATATTATAGATAAGCCAATGCCCTTCTTATTTCCATTGAGTACAACATAAGTACCGCGTGGTCATGATCACCGTGTCATGTATGAGTGTCTACCACCAATTTGTCTATTGTGTTCCCATTCAGTGCTGTATGCATATTTGTTTCAGCACTGTACCCAAAAATGGCCTCGTCTACCAAGGTTCACGGTTTATTCCGTACATGTGGCTATGTAGCTAGGACACTTTCTTATAGGGGACACTCAGTTGCGTTACACCGGCATGCTACATTCGTCCATGACGTCATAAAGTTCACATGTCACCAGAAAACAGTGTATCCATAGTACAACGTGTAGAATAGGGGAAAAATTCAATTGTTCACCAAAAAATAGCCGATTCTTGCGGTTTTTGACTCTCTACTTGATGGGAAATGATAGTGTTATATACACAGAGTGTGTTAGTGCTATATAAATTTGAGTCAGTAAAAAGTGTTCACTCTATATCCAGTATGTTCTCTAACTTATGACGTCCTAATTGACGTCATAATGGGAATGTTGATACTTTATTTGATACCATGGAAGAGGAAGGAAACTCTAAGCCATCCTGTGGTTACTTTAGAGGAATCGGATGTTTTATAAGGAAAATCACAGTGGGTCGTCGGTAACCACGCCCCCCCCCACCTTCGGGTATGTTGTTACAATAAAAATGGCCTCAGGTAGACGAAAGTTAATCTTATTGGCATCCAGATTAATGGAAGGCGCCGTTAGTATAACATTTAAGATAATTAATCAAAAAAATACCTGTAGTGACCTGAATAAACATTGTATTCATAGCACTGTCAGCGAGACGTAAATTTTTGTCTCTGTCTCGTGCCACAGCACGATCACTTTGAACATTTGCGCAACGTTCAAGGGTTAGTGAAAGCCATGGGGAAACTCTGGTCTGAAAGTACCATGCACTCTAAAACTGTCGTATTCCTGTCGTTGTAAGTCCGCGTTTAGGATATCTGCAATCGGCATCTATGAGATCAGAATCTGGTGAAAACGGAATTAAAAATCAAGATTTACGGAACTCAGAGAAAAACATTCATTGGTGCTGTAAGTCACACACATAGACGACGCCCTCGAAAGAAATATTGGGGTTGATTCAAAACGCAACCAAACGCGGTTGGTTTCAGTGTCATAGCAGTGATAATTGCTATCGCCAGTATTGGTAATCAGGTAAGTATGTACTCTATTAGACCTGTTTCGAGATAATGATCTAACAGGCCAGGTAGAATAACACATACAATAGCAATGGTGTGAAGTAATGCCTGCATGCTTTTCAAAGAGCATGCCAAACATGCAAGAATGAGTCAAGCCCTGGGCTGAATCAGGCAAGTGAAACTGTACCTAAAATGATGAAAAATCAGTTCCTCTGATGCTCTTTCTGGTTTGGTCCAATACACACCTATTACATTAACCTTCCTCTGGATTCCCTCTTTAATGGAACTGCAGACCAATATTGCTGAGCGAGCGGTGTGGTTAAAAGGTGTGGCGGATTCGGCACGGTAGAAAATGGATGTCGACATTTTCCGAAGGGTTATTTTCTCCGAAATGTTTTTTCTCTTCTCACATAGAACAGTCGTTGTCATAACCTACTATTGGCTAAAATTCTATTTGTCCATATTTCTGAAAATGGGTCGTTCCGAAGTGTCGTTCCGAATAAGGTTTTAATCTGAAGTTAATTTGTCTCAAAATAATTGTTCATGTTTCACCAAAAGGGGGGGGGGATTGATAACACCGAACTTTCCGGAAAGTATATTCTCTCGAAAGGGTTGTCTCCAAGAGGCTTGGTCGGAAAATTAAATACGGCGTTTTTCCAAACGGGGCCCGCCGTCAGGCAAGTTTGGATAAAATAAGTGATTGTTTCAATCCCACAGGGGCGTTTGTTTCGTTGTTCAGAAATTGGGCAAACGCCCCTTCAAACTTGAAACCCACCCTATTAAACAAATATAAAACCCGCCTAATAAACCGCATTTAACCCGGGAGTAAAAGACATTTTGTATAGATAAAAAATGGTGCAATTATTGAGGGAGTTCATAGGATTAAAATAAGGATACTTTTGACTGTCTGAAATCGCTTAGTTACCGAGTAGGGGGCACAGAAGGTCAACGGTCCCATTGCATTCAATGGAGCTTTACCTTGTTCCCCCCCTACTTTCTTAAGCAAAGCATTAGAGACCACTCAAAGCTATTATAGTTTGCTCATATGAGCTCCACCAATAATTTTGCACAATTTTTTTTAATCAAATCGGGGGAGCAACTTAAAAATTTGACCGTACAACTAAAAATTGACCCTTTTTATTGATTTTTGCTGGTTTTAGCCTTATAACTCTAAACATTACGTTGTAGTAGTACAAAACTATACCTTTCCTGAATCATTGTGGTTAGACAAATAAAATGTGGTATACTTTTCAACATGATGTACAAACTTGTAAACTTTCAAACAAATAAAAAAAATTTTATTATTTTGTAGCTATACTAACCAACGATTCCAATTAACCATAACTGAATTTCTTACCTTTACCACATATTATGGCTGATGCTTTGGTTATGGTAATACACTGTAGCAGAGCCTTTCCACGGAGATGAAAAGGTACGGAGAGCCGGTATGGCGCCAAGTTTGCGGAGCGAAAACCAAGAAAACACGTAGGCAGGTTCGTTGTACATGAAGAGGCATGTTACGTCTTTCTTGTCTTTGAATCGCCGAAGGATAATTTCGGTAGTGAACACAACCGAAGCATCGAATTATATGGAAAAAATTACCCAACTTGTAAAACAAGGAATTTAATGGCATCCACATACCATATTATGAAATCAGTATATTTTAGGAAATTTATGTATAAAAACAAACAAACAAACAAGAACTGAGTGACGATTTCGCGGTTTGGATTAAAATGTTTTGAACATATTTTTTTTCCTATTTTCAGTAACCAGGTGATCAGCACTGTTTAAATTTGGAGGCTATCTATATGACAAAATATTAAAAGTTGAGTGGATATCTTTCCCGGTGAGATATAGTCTTTCAGAGATAATTTTCAAACGCGGAGCCTTGACGTTAGGATGTTGAATTGTCATTTTGTATAAATTATGCGTAGGGTAGAGGACATACGGTATGGATCTTTTGCTGATTGTCCAAAACAAGGTCTACAAGGTGACCCATAAAAAACTTTACCAAAATGAAAGTGATATTTTTCACTTTTTTAACATTGATATCTTGATTTTATTTTATAATGCAGCATCTTGCATGAAAAATTTTCATTTGGTGGTGGTTCTCAAGATATGGTTCACTGAACAATGAGTCAGCAAACAGACTTGGGGGGTTTTCCCCAACGGAGCATCATTTTCGTCAGGAATGGAAATCCCCGAGCCCTAATCGAGCGATTATGTCCTACCCCCCTGCCCTGACATAAGACAGAAATCTGGTATTAAGCACACTTTGTCCATGGGTTATTAATGACCGGGGAATGATAATACACATCAGTGTTTTGCCAACCGGGCTTTTCAAATCTGAAATCATAGCATGATGCAGTTGTGCTAAATACCTCGTCAAGCGAAGAACCAAAAAAGTTGAATTCCTCCACCACTGGGGTTAATTAAAGACTAAGTATAAGAACCCTCCGTAAGCGATGGTGGTCTTTTTAAAATATCTATTTTGTAAGGACAGTCTTTACAAATTCACAACGTAATACACCTTGACAGCCTCATTTTTAAGAATGGCAAGTCGGACTATGTGGTCCACTTCAAGATAGTGTATGCACACATCTTGTAGGGATGCCATGGTTTTGGCGGATTCTTCTTAATTGATGTACAATTCATGGCCAGCTGTCATAGAGTAAGTCAGGGTCCCAGAAAGTTTTTTTTTTAACTGTTTTGAAACCTGACCTGCATTGCATGATAATTTGCGCCAAAATGATTTATATTAGGAACATATAACTATAATGTTCAACGTCACATAACAGACATACATGCATAATATATTTATAACGCACCTTACACAGTTCAAGGCGCAATACAAACTAATGCACAAAGGCATGAAAGTAGGTCTTGTGCTGTGCCGAAACACCCGGGTGCCGAACACCGGGTGCCGACGAAGTTCGTTCCCTCTCAGAACTGCCGAAGTACCGGGGCATCGGCAGAGGCGAAGGAAGTGCAGAAAATAGGTGTGTTGATGTTGTAGAGCACGTGTTTACGCATTTTGGTTTTTACGACAATTCACAATGAAACTCATTAAAATCAGACTTTTGCCATTAGGGAACAAGCATGGATGCAATACTAGACGTAATAGATTTGTAACGCCAAAAGCACCCACATAGACCCATGAAGAGATTAAGAATGCCCGCGTTCGTTTAGCAGGTAGTCGAATTCGGAAACATGGATAAGTTATATGCATTGATATAATATGGCTCCCATGTAAAGGTCCCCTTATGAGTAGGAGGGCTATTAGGCCAGTTGCAACACGGGTTAGGTTTAGGGTTGGGTTATACGGCCTATAGGACCCCGTGATAGGACCTAGGGTTAAGGGAGTAGGGTTAGAATTAGGTTAGCCTAGGGGTTGTCCGGTGAGTACAACATTGGTAGGCCCTATTAGACCTATGTGATTCTACTTGACAAATAGGAAATGGGGGGGGGGGTTAGGTGATTCGATTTTTTTCTGATGGGGGGGGGGGTCATGTCTAAAATTTATTATTCAGTAAACCAAGCACCTATCTGCATATCTCTGTGTGTGGGATGGGTTGTATGGGTTACTATCAATACGGCCATATGTAATTAGCTGTAACTTTAATGGGGGTTATGCAATTTTCCAAAAAATTTCAATTCTCCGGCCCCCTCCCTTGTAAAAATGAACGGGCCCTAAAAATATCAGTTTAAAGTACATCGGTAGCCTGTCGTACGAGCGAGTCAACTGAACGCCTCATTTCGTGTCAGTCGGTCAATACAGCAATTGACATTAAGAAACTTAGTTACATCCAACAAACGCACGCTGTAATAGGATCCCTCCACAAACAAACCTCCTATTGAAGCCGGTTAGATAGCAGTTCTTAGTGAAAAGTCACCGACGCTAGGCACCGATGGCAATTCGAGCATGTGTAGTACATGGATGACTGGCCTAAGTATACACAGAACCGAAATCTGTGTGTACATTGTAAGGGTCCTGCAAGCAGCTTGACCCGCGCCCAAACACACGACTACCCCCCCACAAAAACCGTTCGTGCATATAATTCTGACAGTAATCAATACCCCCATGCATAATTGCATTTACAGTTCAAAACTTGGTTCCACTGCCGCAATATAGCCATGCATCATTGTAATGTCACCCTTATTAAACGGCATGTCACCTGCTTGATGACACTGTGGTTCAGGAATGATCATAAGTAATACCGACACACATAGTACATCTCACTAGTCACTGTATATCGCGCATAATTACCATTATTTAGGAGTATTTTTCACCCTCAATTTCCGGGATGACTCATGTGCGCAACGGACTGACTAAAAACAACACAAACACTGAACAAAGGAAAAGTCTTATTTAATCTGTTTTCAGCTTCGATAGCCGAGACCATGATAACGGATTTCCCATTATATATTGCGCATAATTTTTACCAACTGAGGTCTAAAAAGTCTGTCGAACGTCATGAACACACCATACAGAATTTCAAAAATATATCCCCAGCTGTTCCGCAAATATGACGTCACCACTCAGTAATGAGCGGCGCTATTCATTTCTGTAAAATGAATTGAAAGAAGTGTGTACGTGCCCTCTGTGCCGAACGACTGGGATAACCCAGTGTTTCGGCAAATGGGGGGGGGTGGGGGGGGGGGGGGGGGGGACCCTGCCGTTCGGCAGGGGTATGACGTAGCCCGATTTTCGGCATGAATAATTGCCGAAACACCGGGCGTTTCGGCAGATACCCCTGCCGAATGGCAGGGTCATCTGCCGAAAGAACCGAGGCGGGTCGGCATAGCCCGGTATTTCGCGTTAACCCCCATAGCAGTCTAGGAAGCAATGACATTGTGACTGAACATGTGTAAAGACAACGAGAGATGGTGCTTCTCTTACACAAATGGGAGAGTGTCCCAAAGCCGTGGCCCTGCCACTGAGACGGCTTGTCCCCATGACTTGTGGTTTTTGGAAACATGTAAAAAGAGTCAATCAGAAAAAACGGAAATTACACTGGTGATGAGTCTTCTGAAATGTTTACAAATCAAATCATTAAAGATACTCTGGAGCAAACCATTAATGCAAGTGTAAATGAAACAAGTAATGAAATGAAACGGTTTTGAAGCAATCTATATATCAAACATATTGGTCCCAACGAAACGCTTATTTAATCACTTCAATTTACCTTTAATTACACTTTAAAGCGACACAGCACATGTTCAGAAAATATGAAATTCTTCAGTTTGCTCGCAATGATAGTCTAGGCCACTTGAAGAATAGAGATATATTTTACACATAACAATAGCATACCCAAAGCAGAGAGCGACATTAATAAGAGGTAAAGACATCCAATAATTTGAGGCTAATTTTAAGTTTGCCGTATTAAATCAACAATGTGTTTATTTCATTAATATTAAGACTAGTACTCATTGGTATTAAAAACCACAAGGTCCCAGACCGATCAAACAAGGTGCATGCTGAGAATCAACTCTGGGTTGTTTTCCTGTGTACACGCCATTTACGAGTCATTGCTGAATGAATGTCGCGGCGACATTAATTATAAATCGTCCTGTTTACCCACAAGGGTGAGTGCTAGCCCTCGCTGACCTGATAAATCATTGCCTCCAAAACGCCCTTTCTCCACTATCCCCCTACCAGGACACACGGACTCCATACTTACCCATATCCACTCACCTGTACTCTTCCGTCGCAAGCCTCTAATCGCTCACTCTCCCCCCTACCCAACACCCCCAGGGCCCTAAACTCGGCCGGCTACGCGTTACGCCACTTCACGGCAAGCCCGCGCCCACCGGAACTCGCACCCACAAACCCCCCCATAAGCGTAGCATTCACGACACAGAAGACAAACAAGGAAAACGAATCAACCCAACATCGAGCCAGGAGTCCATAAGTAGCCCGTCCTCGGGACACACCCTCCCACCACTCATAAAAACTTAGAAAAGGGACCACCTTCGACCTCACATTCTCTCACGAAGGAGACAACCCACGGACTTTCCTGGCGGTGGGACCCACCGAAGACCGCAGACGTCGGAACGGCAAGCAAGTAAGGCGTCCACGCGGCTTCGGTGTGACTCGCCACTTAGTCACCTCCCACCCCCGCACCCCCGCCCGTACCTTCAGAGACACGAACGTCTAATCCCCACACAAAGCCCACTTCCCTACCCTCACCGACATTAGGTCCTCTATCTTCAGCGACCCGCAAGGAAAACCAAAAACACAAATACAAGCCACCAGCACGGACTAGCAACACACGCAGATCATAGAGGCGGGAAACACCAGTCGAGACTGTGGCGACTATTTACTTCAACTCCCTCTTTGGTACTTCCATTGGTATAAAGTTTTTATATACATTAGCCGCAACCTGCCAATTTATTAAGCCAATCAGCCCGCTTATGGGTAAACAGAAACGATTTTATAATTAATGTCGCCGGCGACATTAATTCAGAAGATGGAAATGGTGTATGGTTGTAACACAGGAAAACACCACGCCAGAGCTGATTCTCACGGTATGCACCTCGTTTAACCGGATCGTGACCTTTGTGGTTTTAATACCAATGAGTACTGTCTATAAATGAATGAAATAAACAAATTGTTGAGTTAATACGGCCAAACGTAAAAGTTAGCCGACAATTTCTTCCTCATTATCTGGAGGCTTTAGCCCTTATTAATGTCCCTTCTTGCTTGTGGGTATGATTTTTTTATGCTGTCAAAATATATCTTATTCTCAAATGCCTCGACTAGCATGTGCGAGCAAACCATGAAGAAATTTATATTTCTGAACATGTGCCGGTGTTGTCGCTTTAAAGTGAATTAAAAGTATTAACGAATGAAGTAGTGATTAAAATAAGCGTTCGTGGCTACATATGGAGATATATATTGCTTAAAAACGTAGCAGCTTCAAATTACTTGTTTCATTTACACTTGCATTAATGGGTTTGCCTCCAGAGTCTCTTTTACATTGATTATTGATTTGATAACATCAGAAGACTCAGCCCATAATTCCGCGTCTTTTTCTGATTGTACTCGTTTACATGTTCCAAAAACCACGAGTCATTGGGGACAAAGCTTCTCAGTGGCAGGGAACACGGCTTGGAAACACTTCCCAATTTTGTAAGAGAAGCACCACCTCTCGCTGTCTTTAAAAAGGTTCAGTCACCAATTTCATTGCTTTCTAGACTGCTACGCCGAAAATACGGGCTATGCCGACACGACTCGGTCTTTCGCAGATGACCTTGCCGTACGCAGGGGTATCTGCCGAAACGCCCGGTTGTTTCGGCAAATTATTCATCGCGAAAAATAGGGCTACGTATTTACCCGCCGAACGGCAAGGTCATTTGCCGAAACAATGGGCTACCCCAGTAGTTCGGCACAGAGGGCACTTACACCTTCTTTCAATAATTTTACAAATGAAGAGAGCCGCTCATTACTCTCATTACTGAATGGTGACGTCATATTGGCGATAAGTGGGAGATTTTGAATTCTGTATTTGTGTTCATTGACGTTCGACAGACTTTTTAGACCTCAGTTGGTAAAAATTATGCGCAATGAATGGGAAAATCCGGTATAATGGTCTCGGCTATGGAAGCTGAAAACAGAATTTAAATAAGGGACTTTCCGTTGTTCAGTGTTGTGTGTTTTTATGTCAGACCGTTGCGCCCAGACAAGCATCCCGGAAAATTGGGGTTTTGGGTTGAAAAAAGTACTCTAAATAATGGTAGATATGACGCGATATAAGGACTAGTGAGATGTACATGTGTGTCGGTAGTACTTATATCATTCCTGAACCACGTGTTCATATGCAAGGTGAAATGAACGTTTAATAGTGACATTACAATATGCATGGCTAGTATGGGCGGCAGTGGAACCAAGTTTGAACGTGAAAATGCAATTCAGCTATTGAAATGGGGTGTATTGATACTGTCAGAATTATATGCACGGAACCGTGTTTGTGGGCCCACGGTCAAGCTGCTTTGACATGGACACGTACAATGTCACACAGATTTCGGTTCTGTTTATACTTAGGTCAGTCACCCAATGTACTACACATGCGCGAATCGCATCGGTGACTAGCGTCGGTGACGTTTCACTAGAATCCTCTATACAGGCTTCAATAGGGAGGTTTGGTTGTGGAGGGATCCTTACTACAGCGTGCGGTTGTTGGATGTTGTAACTAAGTTCTTATGTCAATTGGCTGTACGGACACATGATGACACGAAATAGGCGTTCAGTTGACTCATGCTCGTACGACAGGCTAAGATTAGCTTTACTAATAATTTAGGCCCGTTCATTTAAAAGGGAGGGGGCCGGAGAAAATTGAAAGAGGTTTGGAAATTGAATAACCCCGATGTAAGTTACAGCTAATTACATATAGGCCTTATTGCATAGAACCCATACCCCCCATCCCACACACAGATATATGCAGATAGGTGCTTGTTTACTGAATAAATTTAACATGACCACCCCCCCCCACAGAAAAAAATAGAATCACATAACCCCCCCCCACCATTTCCTATTTGTCAAATTAGAAAATCACACTATCCAATGTTTGTACTCACCGGACAAACCCTAGGCTAACCTAATTCCTAACCCTACTCTTAACCCTAGGTCCTATAAGGGGTCCTATAGGCGTATACCCAACCCTAAACCTAACCGTTGTTGCAATCGGCCTAATAGCCCTCTAATCAATAAAGGGGACCTTTACAATGGATCCATATGTATATCAATGCATATAAGTACCCTGTTTACGAATTCGACTACTTGCTAAACGAACGCGGGCATTCTTAATCTCTCATGGGGTCTATGTGGGAGATTTTGAATTCTGTATTTGTGTTCATTGACGTTCGACAGACTTTTTAGACCTCAGTTGGTAAAAATTATGCGCAATGAATGGGAAAATCCGGTATAATGGTCTCGGCTATGGAAGCTGAAAACAGAATTTAAATAAGGGACTTTCCGTTGTTCAGTGTTGTGTGTTTTTATGTCAGACCGTTGCGCCCAGACAAGCATCCCGGAAAATTGGGGTTTTGGGTTGAAAAAAGTACTCTAAATAATGGTAGATATGACGCGATATAAGGACTAGTGAGATGTACATGTGTGTCGGTAGTACTTATATCATTCCTGAACCACGTGTTCATATGCAAGGTGAAATGAACGTTTAATAGTGACATTACAATATGCATGGCTAGTATGGGCGGCAGTGGAACCAAGTTTGAACGTGAAAATGCAATTCAGCTATTGAAATGGGGTGTATTGATACTGTCAGAATTATATGCACGGAACCGTGTTTGTGGGCCCACGGTCAAGCTGCTTTGACATGGACACGTACAATGTCACACAGATTTCGGTTCTGTTTATACTTAGGTCAGTCACCCAATGTACTACACATGCGCGAATCGCATCGGTGACTAGCGTCGGTGACGTTTCACTAGAATCCTCTATACAGGCTTCAATAGGGAGGTTTGGTTGTGGAGGGATCCTTACTACAGCGTGCGGTTGTTGGATGTTGTAACTAAGTTCTTATGTCAATTGGCTGTACGGACACATGATGACACGAAATAGGCGTTCAGTTGACTCATGCTCGTACGACAGGCTAAGATTAGCTTTACTAATAATTTAGGCCCGTTCATTTAAAAGGGAGGGGGCCGGAGAAAATTGAAAGAGGTTTGGAAATTGAATAACCCCGATGTAAGTTACAGCTAATTACATATAGGCCTTATTGCATAGAACCCATACCCCCCATCCCACACACAGATATATGCAGATAGGTGCTTGTTTACTGAATAAATTTAACATGACCACCCCCCCCCACAGAAAAAAAATAGAATCACATAACCCCCCCCCACCATTTCCTATTTGTCAAATTAGAAAATCACACTATCCAATATTTGTACTCACCGGACAAACCCTAGGCGAACCTAATTCCTAACCCTAATCTTAACCCTAGGTCCTAATACGGGGTCCTATATGCCCGTGATAACCCCAACCCTAAACCGAACCCTAAACCTAACCCGTGTTGCAATCGGCCCTCAATAGCCTTCTCTAAATAAATTAAAAAAGATAAAAAAAACTAATCAATAAAGTGGACCTTTATCAATGGGAGCCATATGTAAATCAATGCATATAACGTATCCATTGTTTCCGAATCGACTACTTCTAAACGAACGCGGGCATTCTTAATCTCTTCATTTGGGTCTAATGTGGGTGCTTTTGGCGTTCCAAGATCGTATTTACTCTGTATTGCATACATGCTTGTCCTAATGGCAAAAGTCTGATTTTAATGAGTTTCATTGTAAAGCATTGGTCCATAAAAACACAAAAAATGCGTAACACGTGCTCTAAAATCAACACACATTATTTTCCACTTCCCTTCTCCTCTGCCGAATGCCCCGGTACTTCGGCAGTTGGAACTTCGGCACCCGGGTATTTTGGCACCCGGTGTTTCGGCACCCGGGTGTTTCGGCACAACAAGACTTACGTTCATGTCCTTTGTGCATTAGTTGTATCTGCGCCTTGAACGTGTAAAGGCACGTTATAAATATATTATGCATGTCTGTATTGTATGTAAGTTGAACATTATAGTTATAGTTCCTAATATAAATCATTTTGGCGCAAATTACATGCATGTCAGTAGGTTTCCAAAAACAGTCAAACCATGCTAAAAAAAAATTGATAGCATATTCTTTTAACGCATGAATTGTACATTTCAGATTAAGAAGATCCGACAAAACCCATGCATCCTCTACAAGAGTTCATACACGTATCTTGAAGTTGGACAACATAGTAACCGACTTGCCAAGTTCTTAAAATGAAGGCCTGGTCAAGGTGATGACAGTTTGTGAATTGTAAAGAACTGTCCTTACAAAATAAAATATATTTAAAAAGACCACCATCTTTAACGGGATGGGTTCTTATACTTAGTCTTTAATTACCCCAGTGGTGGAGGAATTCATTTTTTGGTGTCTTCGCTTGACAAGGTATTTAGCACAACTGCATCATGCTATGATTTCAGATTTGAAAAGCCCGGTTGGCAAAACACTGATGTGTATTATCATTCCCCGGTCATTAATAACCCATGGACAAAGTGTGCTTAATACCAGATTTCTGTCTTATGTCAGGGCAGGGGGGTAGGACATAATCGCTCGATTAGGGCTCGGGGATTTCCATTCCTGACGAAAATGATGCTCCGTTGGGGAAAACCCCCCAAGTCTGTTTGCTGACTCATTGTTCAGTGAACCATATCTTGAGAACCACCACCAAATGAAAATTTTTCATGCAAGATGCTGCATTATAAAATAAAATCAAGATATCAATGTTAAAAAAGTGAAAAATATCACTTTCATTTTGGTAAAGTTTTTTATGGGTCACCTTGTAGACCTTGTTTTGGACAATCAGCAAAAGATCCATACCGTATGTCCTCTACCCTACGCATAATTTATACAAAATGACAATTCAACATCCTAACGTCAAGGCTCCGCGTTTGAAAATTATCTCTGAAAGACTATATCTCACCGGGAAAGATATCCACTCAACTTTTAATATTTTTGTCATATAGATAGCCTCCAAATTTAAACAGTGCTGATCACCTGGTTACTGAAAATAGGAAAAAAATATGTTCAAAACATTTTAATCCAAACCGCGAAATCGTCACTCAGTTTCTTGTTTGTTTGTTTGTTTTTATACATAAATTTCCTAAAATATACTGATTTCATAATATGGTATGTGGATGCCATTAAATTCCTTGTTTTACAAGTTGGGTAATTTTTTCCATATAATTCGATGCTTCGGTTGTGTTCACTACCGAAATTATCCTTCGGCGATTCAAAGACAAGAAAGACGTAACATGCCTCTTCATGTACAACGAACCTGCCTACGTGTTTTCTTGGTTTTCGCTCCGCAAACTTGGCGCCATACCGGCTCTCCGTACCTTTTCATCTCCGTGGAAAGGCTCTGCTACAGTGTATTACCATAACCAAAGCATCAGCCATAATATGTGGTAAAGGTAAGAAATTCAGTTATGGTTAATTGGAATCGTTGGTTAGTATAGCTACAAAATAATAAAATTTTTTTTATTTGTTTGAAAGTTTACAAGTTTGTACATCATGTTGAAAAGTATACCACATTTTATTTGTCTAACCACAATGATTCAGGAAAGGTATAGTTTGTACTACTACAACGTAATGTTTAGAGTTATAAGGCTAAAACCAGCAAAAATCAATAAAAAGGGTCAATTTTTAGTTGTACGGTCAAATTTTTAAGTTGCTCCCCCGATTTGATTAAAAAAAATTGTGCAAAATTATTGGTGGAGCTCATATGAGCAAACTATAATAGCTTTGAGTGGTCTCTAATGCTTTGCTTAAGAAAGTAGGGGGGGAACAAGGTAAAGCTCCATTGAATGCAATGGGACCGTTGACCTTCTGTGCCCCCTACTCGGTAACTAAGCGATTTCAGACAGTCAAAAGTATCCTTATTTTAATCCTATGAACTCCCTCAATAATTGCACCATTTTTTATCTATACAAATGTCTTTTACTCCCGGGTTAAATGCGGTTTATTAGGCGGGTTTTATATTTGTTTAATAGGGTGGGTTTCAAGTTTGAAGGGGCGTTTGCCCAATTTCTGAACAACGAAACAAACGCCCCTGTGGGATTGAAACAATCACTTATTTTATCCAAACTTGCCTGACGGCGGGCCCCGTTTGGAAAAACGCCGTATTTAATTTTCCGACCAAGCCTCTTGGAGACAACCCTTTCGAGAGAATATACTTTCCGGAAAGTTCGGTGTTATCAATCCCCCCCCCCTTTTGGTGAAACATGAACAATTATTTTGAGACAAATTAACTTCAGATTAAAACCTTATTCGGAACGACACTTCGGAACGACCCATTTTCAGAAATATGGACAAATAGAATTTTAGCCAATAGTAGGTTATGACAACGACTGTTCTATGTGAGAAGAGAAAAAACATTTCGGAGAAAATAACCCTTCGGAAAATGTCGACATCCATTTTCTACCGTGCCGAATCCGCCACACCTTTTAACCACACCGCTCGCTCAGCAATATTGGTCTGCAGTTCCATTAAAGAGGGAATCCAGAGGAAGGTTAATGTAATAGGTGTGTATTGGACCAAACCAGAAAGAGCATCAGAGGAACTGATTTTTCATCATTTTAGGTACAGTTTCACTTGCCTGATTCAGCCCAGGGCTTGACTCATTCTTGCATGTTTGGCATGCTCTTTGAAAAGCATGCAGGCATTACTTCACACCATTGCTATTGTATGTGTTATTCTACCTGGCATCTGTCAGATCAATATCTCGAAACAGGTCTATATGTACAATACTTACATGATTACCAAATATGCAATAGCAATTCAACTGCTATGGAACCACTGACCAACCGCGTTTTTGCGTTTTGAATACAACCCCTAATATTTTCTTTCGATGGCGTCCGTCTATGGGTGTGCCTTCAGCACCAATGATGATTCTGGTTACCGTATATTGGATTTTTAAATTCACGTTTTTTTCAAGCAAGTCTGATCTCATAGATGCGATTGCAGATAGCCTACGGACTTACAACGACAGGGAATAACGACCAGTTTTAGTGCATGGTAATTCAGACCAGAGTTTACCCGATGGCTTCACTAACCTTGAACCGTTGCTCAAATGTTCAAGTGATCGTGCTGTGCACGAGACAGAGACAAAAATTTACGTCTCGCTGACCGTGCTATGTACATGTTTAGTTCAGGAACTACAGGTATTGATTGTTATCTTTAGAATTATTATACTACGCCTTCCATTAGTCTGGATTCCATATAAGAGTACCTTTCGTCTACCTGAAGCCATTTTTTTGTAAAAATACGCCCGAAGGGGGTGGGGCGTGGTTACCACCGACCCATGTGATTTTTTCTAAACATCCGATTCCTCTAAAGGTACCACAGGGATGGCTTAGAGTTTGGCCCTTTCCTTGGTATCAAAATAAGTATCAACATTCCTATTATGAGTCATTATAGACAGTCATAAGTTAGAGAAAATACTGGAATATAGAGTGAACAATTTTACTGACTCAAATTATTATAAAAAAAGCACTAAAACACTCTGTGTATGCTTAACACTAATCATTTCGATCAGTAGAGCATAAACGCAAGCAAAATCTGATATTTTTGGTACCAAATTGATATTTCCCCTATTTCTACAACTGTGTGACTATGGAAATACACTGTTTCGGTGAAATTCGAACTTTATGACGTCTTGTGACGTAATTGTCGCATGCGTTGTAAAGAAACTGAGCGTCTCCCTTGAGAGAGTGTCCTAGCTACTCATAGCAACATGTACGGAATAAACCGTGACCTTGTAACGAGGCCATTTGGGTACAGGGCTAAAACAAATGATGCATACAGCACTGAATGGAGAACACCAATATACAAATGGGTGGTAGGACACTTAGTCACAAGGACACGTAGAATCATGACACCGTGTACTTATGTTGGTATCAATGGAAAAAGAATTGGCCAGGCTATCTATAATTATTACCGCATATCAGTGTCTGTTAAATTCCTGCTCGTACCCCCCCCCCCCCCCGCCATCCAAACCCACTTTGGGATCACCCTTTATTGCCGATAAGAATGTTGCACATACTTTGTTGCAGGTTTCTGCTTGATTCAGATCTAATTCTGAATCGAAGATTTCCAAAGCAAACCGGTCACCCTATATCGTCATCACATAAGGCCAAATTGTATTTCCTCCTCAAACTCTTTTGTGAGAACAAAATGCAACAGCTTGTCGTCAACAACCATCCGTATTTTTGTTTCTTTTAGGTTACCAAAGCCGAATCGAGTTTCACATGCGCGTCTTTTCATTATCAGTAATATGATGTACGGATTTGGCATCACATCAGCTGATACGTGTTTTAGTATCTCAACCATTGTCACCATGGACGTTATTTATACCAGCAGTTTTAAGCTCCCTCCAAATTAGGTGAGTATTTGGGAACTGTCACAATTGCGACTTACTACTATTTGGTGACCACCTTTTGAGTCCAACTTTAATAGACCATTCAACAGCAAGTTTGTAAACATTGTTAGGGCCTTGGTATCTTGAAATAGGGTCGGCTGAACTGTTACATGCGGGCAATTGTATCTGTTAGATTTTAAATACTATGGGCCATACGATTCGCAGGAATGGATTCGCAGGCAACAAAAGAAGTGACGTAGGATGTTAACTGTCTATAGTTTTAAACCCCTGAGGTCACGGCCGATTTGATTGATTATATATTGCTAGATACACTAAATAACCCAATCAAAAACATGGTAAGAAAACCTTAAATGTTTGTACAGGAATATGGCAGGTCTATTTTGATTGGTTACTCATTGTTATATCCAGATATATCATGTAATGAGCCAAACGGAGAGGGGGTACTGTGAGAAAGGTGTTAGACCCGGGGGTGTTAAAAAAATCATTACATCCTTCAAGAAATCGTATCACAATCCTCGGAGAGAACGTGAGACTGCGATGAGCTTTCCTTTGTAGAAGAATGGAAATTTAAGTGTTAAAATATGAACGAATCCCTCCACCTCGGGGAGTTTCCGTAACCTGATCCATCTGACACATTTTCTTTTGACACACTATGAATTCGGAAACCCTTAATGGAATAAAGAGCACAGGTTTATTCCGTTAAGGTTTCCGAATTCATACTTGTGTCAGAAAAAAAAAAATGCGTCAGATGGGTCAGGTTACGGAAACTCCCTTGCACCTCGTATGCGAGACAAGTCACGTAACAGCCACTTCAACGGTTTGCAGATTTTACAGTAATAACTGAACTCGACGCCCTGCCACTCGGCAGTGCAATTTCACCAGTAATGCTCCCTCCGATCAGCACCGCAGAGCCAGCACCACAGACCCACGAGAGGCACTTGAAATTCAGGACCACAGGGCCGCCCGGTGTTTTTATAATATTAGATTAATACCGTGCTTTTCGTGCAACATAAACATGTTGTGACCGCGAATGATGGTATCGTGACATACTTTTGCTGTCTAAAGTTCTTGAGATACAACAATTTCAAGCCAACAAGTCATATATGTAAAAGGGTTGTTGCCGAACAGGGAAAACGTGTGTTTGGTGTTACTTATTGTCTGCAAAACGTAATTTACAGACATGGATAAATGAAATAAGTGTCTGAAATTAATGAAGAACAAGTAAGCGTTCATGAGACCGCCATGTAAATGGAGACCAAAGTTGACAAATATAGATGCGTTTTGAATCCAAAACTCTGTGGTGCTGGTTTTATAAACCTGGCTCTGTGGTGCTGATTGATAAGACCGGCTCTGTGGTGGCTAGGTTTTATAAACTGGCTCTGTGTGCTGGTTTTATCACACGGGCTCTGAATGGTGTGGTGTCATAAAGGGTGCACCCATTAGAATTCAAGAGGGGGGGAGAGCAGGGAAGTTTAGGCCGGGTCAAGTTTGTTTTAAACTTCCATGTTCTGCAATCAGAGCTTGGGTGCGGCCAAGTTTTTTTTACTCATCAAGTGCGTCAAGTTTTTTTTTTTTTTTTTTGCTCACATCAGGATTCGGCACCCCTCCAACCAGCACCGCAGATCAGAGAGCACGGTATTAATCAAATATTATAAAACACCGGTCGGCCCTGTGGTGCTGGAATTTCAAAGTGCATACTCGTGCTCTGTGAGGCTGGCTATGCGGTGCTGAATTTCAAGTGCCTCTCGTGGCTTTGTGGTGACTGGTGCTGGCTCTGCGGTGCTGAATTTCAAGTGACTCTCGTGGCTCTGTGGGTGGCTCTGCGGTGATGAATTTCAAGTGCCTCTCGTGGCCTTATGGTGCTGGCTTGCGGGGCTGAATTTCACGTGCCTCTAGGGGCTCGGTGGGGCTGGCTCTGCGGTGCTGGTTGGAGGGATGCGACCTCCAATTTGACTCGTCAACACAGTGAATGGATGGCCATTCAAAATGTGTCCCTTGTAAACGGTGACATTCACTTTTCAATCGCCCCCTAATTTTTTTAAAAACTAGTTCTGTCCATCTCCTCCTCTCTTTTCGTAATATTCACCGATTAACGTCATACTAATCAAAGTAAATCACTGGACCAATACTATCCGAGGTACATAATTTGACCTCTATACCCTATGTACCTTTGACCCCTGTTAGATCGGTATCCCCTTAGCCGAGCATCTCGCACGTTTGAATTGGCTTTTTCCCTTTGTTTCTGTTGATTAGGCATTTGATACAATGACTCGTGCCTTTGTTTACTTTGCATGGAAGGAAGAATTTGTGACATTATCAGACTTTACTGAAACATTTTAGATATGTGCCTTTCTATTGCCTGTGACCTCGTATAATCAAATTGCCGAGGATGCCAAGATAAGCACCCCGGTTTGATTCTCCGCAAAAAAAAAAAAAAAAAAAAAAAAATAGATAGCCTTGGCCTCTCCTTTTATAGCAATACAATTTCACATTCAGTACCACCCCTTCGCGCTTCTAAGTTCTTTTGACTGAATTTTGGAAAAATCTTTTGGATTGCCCATTTTCAGGGCTCTCTGGCATTACGACCCGACTCTTTTCTGTCTGTCATCCAACGTTTGGGAAGATGTGCGAAGGTTTAGAGCAAATGCCATTCAATACACCAAAACCCTGTCGTTACCTATTAGCTCAACCACGGTTAATTTAATTTAAATAAAAAAACTAATTATATCAGGAGGAAATAGTGTTAAACAGAACGAAATTTGATTTTCAAATGTCACATTGATCACCATAAGCCAATTCGTGAGTAGGTAAGCTAATGCTTTGTAAGATTGGTATTGATACTAGTAATTAGGGGAAAATCATGTTTTCTATTTTTGGGTTGCATAAGTAACCGGTCTACTCCACCATAACAACATCCTCCTTCCGACCCCTTCTCTCTCGCTCTCCTCTCTCTCTCTTCGCTTCTCCATTCCCTCCTAACCACTCACTCCTCCCATTTTCATCATACCCCCCACCACCCTCCCCACTCCGCTTAAGACTCACTCCGGTACGCAATAGGTATAGAGTTCGTTTGTCGGAACCTCGTCTTTCCGACTTCCCGTCGCTACTCCTGAATAGGCTTCGTGGAGAAGGAGCCTAAAAACATTGGGTACAAATTTGGACGTTGGTAAATCGAATCGGGGTAAAAGCCATTATTTATGATTGACGATACGGGGAATGTACAACAAAGGATACTGGGTGCAAATATCATCGTTTTGCAACAAGCAGGGCATATCTGATTGACCCATTATGGTGTTGTTCAAAATCTCGTAGACGCCAAGGTCCGAAATACCCTTTAACACGAATGAGCGTGGTGCTCAAATGATCTTAATTTTGATTAAAAATAACACTGATTTAACTCTATACCTGAACCTGGAAGAATTAGCCCAAATTCGCAAATCCTTGGTTGCGAGGCCCAGAAAATGCCTCGCACGGTCCAGGTAAAGGGTTAAAAAACACTTTCCCAGGACTTTGGGCTACTTTAGCCCAGATTCGCTTCTGCGATTTCATTGTTTAGCGCAATAGAGCTGATCCATTGCTAACAGCTAGGGAGGCTTAGGAAGCCATTTCTGGCGAACCTGCCCTTGATTTCTAGACACATGCCCTCGCCTCTATACTGTTTTCATGAAACTGTAAAGCGAATATCCGTCAGTCTGCCCACAAAATTGTGCTGGCTGCATGTCACAGCAGGCCAATCTTGTGACTGCTAAAATCCTTGATGTGTGAGAGACCCTATGGAATTGCCAAGCCCTGGACCAGGAAATGTGTTTTAAAAGCGACTAACTTGCGCACTTTTGAATAAAAACAGGTTACGGACATAAATCTTTTTATGCCACGTTTTGTCTGTCTTCTGAATTTGGACATTCTAAACAAAATAAGTTATTTATTTGAAGCACTTTAGCATAATGTGGCCCCCCCCGGGCCTGGCCTTAATCTATTATAAGCGATAAGAAGGACATAAGTATAAGTGTAGACGTGACAATATGTTCAATAATATAGTATTATGTGTTTATCACTTTCAGCGAAAGGATGACGGCGCTTACCCTGTACAACTGAAACTTGCATATGGTTATGGCTTTCGCCATAAAATATGGCCGAATTCAAGGAATCTGGTTTTCAAGAATCAGTAAAATAGGAGAGATATGGCCTAAATGAAGGTGTGCTGTGTTTTTTATCAACTGGGACGGAACAGTGGGCCAACCAGGCTTATGTACACCGCTGATCAAGGTAACGTGCCCCGTTGGCAATATTTTTTTCAGACGAAACATGCCATGACTCATAAATGCATAAAACAGGCAAAATATAACATTTGAAAAACGACGAAACAGGGCCTTGATGGACTCCTAGCCTTGTTTCAGGTTTACACATTGATTATTGAAATGTATTCTCATTATTTTGAAATTGTGTTTACAGTTTAAAAATCGGTGCTTTAGGCATTGAAGGGGCTACCCTGTCTAGAGAAAGACCATCAAAAAATAATTTGTATACTCCTTGGTGGTTTCTTGTGCCCACTGTCTAGGAGCGTACAATTCTATTTACAGAAATACCTAATGTGGTCAGGTGCAGTTGCTATGCTACTCAGGGCGACAGCCTGTTCAATTGCTTTGGTGGTTTTAATCTTTCCTGTATAAAACTCCTATCAAATTTTTTTTGCAAATGCGAAAAAAGTTTGCAGATTGAACAAGGCACTGTCCTGAGTTGAACACATTGAACTTGCTAGTGGAAGGCTGCAAGCATGGAACATAGGACCGGTGGAATGGAGCCACAATTAGGGTGTCTTGATAGAATGAATTCTTGCCATGGTATTGGTATCTAGTTTTTATTGAGGGGGAATATGCTCCCCTCTCGCATGATTTCTGCGTAATTATGATCTGTGACATTATTTTATCAACGTTGTGAACCAGTTAGGAGTTGGTATAGAATAGAGCGCCGGAAAGAGGCTAGATTGACCCTTGAAAAAAGGTGGAAAAACGGCCCAATTTTCACAATACAAAAAGCAGCAAAAGAAGACATGACCACTATGATGACGAGTTCGGAAAACCGCTCGTTACCACTTCATCATTGTATCCTACACTTGTCTGCGCCTTTGTCTTCTTAACATATCCACAATTTTGCGAATGACAATGCATGGAGTGTTTTTTTTTTCGATAGCCACACATTTTCGCCATGATTTCCCAGCCTGATTGTACAACTGCAATGTTCGCCGATAATAATTCATGTCTTTTAAGGTCTTGGTTTACTTTGCGGCATGAATATGTATTCACGTTTTACTTCGTGGGGGGGGGGGCGTAGCGCTTACGCGAGTGTTAAACGGATCACATGACCATTTATAAACAAGCGTTCACACATCATGAGGAGGATTTCCGCTGTTTGTGATTGGTCGAGAGCCGGTCATAACAACGTTTAATGACCCGCAGTAATCGATTTCTGATCACTTTTGGGGTAGGCAATGTAGAAGAGGTAAGCGTGTGTACAATGATCATGGTGCTACGGCTATTTAGTGCCTCAAAGTAAATATTGAAGCCCAATATACTTGACTATTAATAAAAACTTATTTTTCAGAATAGTTTGAATACAACAGAAACATGCTTCTTTCAAAATATTTTGCATGTTAGTGCAACATCGAAGCCCACCCTATCTGTAATGGAACACCCCATTTGATACATCGATCGTGCTGTTTTTCTCAGTGTGAAGAAGACGAAACATGACAGGGAAAAGTGAACTTTGCAGCTGATTTTGGAGGATTTAGGTACAAAGATACAAAATAATGATGTGTGAACGGGGGTCACTTGTGCATGCATGGATTTTTCCGCGACTGGGCACAGTGACGCCCCTGTCGCCGCCTACCCTCGGGCGCAAACAAATCGTTTACACTCATGAATCATGAATGAACCCCTAATTTATACATGGCTGCCGCGACGAACGCCGAAAGTTCCGAATAGGACTCCGAATATGCTGAATATGATTTTATGATTTAATTTAAAAACAATACTCTGAATGAACCCCTAATCTTTCTTGGAAACTGTTTTTGTTTGTACATTCCTTGCATTAGAAATTAACGGGAATTGAAATCATCGCATGGGACTATGAGACAAGACAGCCAATCAGAGATAAGACTGTTTTATGATAAGTCACTCCCACGTAGTAGTTGTTTACATTTTGAATTCATATTTTTTTTTAAATTTTAACAAACGTTTTGGGGGGGGGGGTTTAAATGCCCTTGTGCTTTTACATTTACGTATGTAGGGGGTCCACGTGGACCAAGATTTCAACGGCAAATGGTTTCAGACGCCCCCCCCCCCCCCTTATACACTAACTGAGTGATGAAGACCTAGTGTTTCATACCCCAATGGTATTGGCAGGCAACAATTGTTTTAAATAATCTTTACATAACACGTCGTATTCTTGCTTGTCATTTCAGTTCCAGAGGTCAATTGTGTTTGAATAACGACGTATACTATATCTTTCATATTTTTGGTGAATTTGTGGGCATAGTAAACCTGTAGACAACTTACGTAGATTTTACACTTAATTAGCGAGAGAATCAATTAATTAATTGGGCATATAGCAGTCATTTTCCTCAGGTTTTTCTCAACGTTACTTCCGAAATAACGGTATTATCTCACATTAGTAATAAAATAACCTCAATTAAATACTTGTACGCGATCTGTATGGCATTGCAATAATCGACTATATATAGCGCCCCAAATGCCCCCAGGTCCCCGGCTTTTATTTCAGGGAGCGATACGCCCCCGGTATACGCACTATTTTCTAATATCAATTACTTTGTGCTTCAAACGTGTCTATCTGCTCCTATTTGAGTTTTTAGTATCATTTTTTTTTTTTCTTTTTTGGTTCTTTCGATTTATTTAATCTATATTTTATGAATCGAGCCTAGATATTTTGCTACGCCCCTTCAGTGTACACAATGCAATTTCTCTCTAACAAACATTTAGTTCTACGATTTTTCTTATTATGGCACAAACTTACGTTCTAGTCCAAATATTTTACAAGATATTACCTTAAACATGCGCTCACAGTTTTTGCCTGAATTATTAAAATTAGTGGTGTATCGCGCCTCAAAGTCTGGCCGAGCCGCTGTAGTGCCCCTATAAAGCAAAGATCCCGGGTCCACCATTCGTCGAAGGGTATCTTCTGATTTTAATCCGCCTTACAAAAATACAGCGTGATTAGACATAGGTCATCAATAGTGGGGCCTGCTATGGTATTTAAAGAGACCAGGCCCTAACAGATCAAACATGGTACCTTTCAAATTGTAACTATTAACCTTTTAAATCTATACAGGATCGCCGGGCTTAATGGTCATCAAGATGAGGAATAAGGCTCACTTTGATGGTTATGTTGCCAACGAAAGGCTAAATGAGAAGGCATTGCTTGAGAATGTACGCCTCCATGGAGACATGTATATGAATACTGGTGATATCATGGTTATTGACAAAGATTTCCACATCTTTTTCAAGGATAGAGCATGTGATGCTTTCAGGTAATCATAAATCACGAACCTTAATTTTGTAGTAAAAATAAAGTGGTATACATTTATGCAAAGGAAACATCCACAGTACCCCACCGAGCTCCAAAGACGACAACGTTTTCTTTTTCACACGGCTGGCAAAGTGATAGCTTCTCTTTTCGGGGATCTGCAATGCGGGATTGCGACTTTGAACTAATTCATCGCCAACCTTACAGAAAAAAGAAGTTGGCCGACATGTGTTATGCTAATGATGAAAACATCATTTCGGCTGTTGAAGAGTTTTTGGACCTTTACCAATGACATTCAGGATTTGCAGCGTCGTTAACATCGGTGTGCAGACCCTCTTTAGGGGTATATGTTAAAAAATAACTGGCAACTAATTCCATGACCTAGGTCCAGCTGCCCAGGCCGTCCAACCTATAGGTTCATTTTTTCCACCCAGCACTTGTACAAAATGAAAATTTGATCAACTACACTCGCTTTTAATTCATAGATGTGGAGGTGAAGTTGTGTTCACGACAGAAGTTGAAAGAATGGTAGATCAAGTCACCGATGTCCAAGAATCAAACACATATGGAATACTTCTGCCAGGTCAGTGTTTGTAGGAGTGAGAATAGTAGGCCAATAATGATTTTTTTTTAAGTTTCTGTGCTTGTTCGTTCATTTATTGGTTTGCTTGTCGTTTGTTTTTGTTTTTTAATTTATTGTGTTTGTTATTAAATGTCTCCATATGGGGGATTGCCCTCATGCAGCTAAAAACCGAGTTCAAGTGGAGTAAAAAAAGCCTTATGCATTGTTAGATAGGATTTACTAAAGTTGTACTCTTATTTACTCCTTACAGTGTATAAAAGAACGTTATTTTTTACATTTTTGTCCCGGTGTAAAGAAACTCAGTGTCCCCCCATGAGAGAGTGTCCTAGCTACCATAGCAACATGTGCGGAATAAACCGCGACCTTGTAGACGAGGCCATTTGGGCACAGTGCTGAAACAAATGATGCATGCAGCACTCAATGGAGAACACAAAAGACAGATGGGTGGTAGGACACTCAGTCACACGGACACTGTATTATATGACACCGGTGTAAAGAAACTGAGTGTCCCCCATTAGAGAGTGTCCTAGCTACCATAGTATCATGTACGGAATAAACCGTGACATTGTAGACGAGGCCATTGGGTACAGTTCTGAAACAAAATTAATGATGCGTACAACACTCAATGGAGAACACAATAGACAGATGGGTGGTAGGACACTCAGTGACACGGACACTGTATTTTCAATATGACACCGGGTTTTAGTCTCATGAAAAATTGGAATCCAACTTGGGTCATAGATGCAAAATGGGAGGCTTCAGCCCTAACTCTAAAAATTAACCATATTAACCAATGCTCCCAAATCACTAACCCTACCTAGCATTGACGTTATTGTAAATCTAATCTTAACCCCTAAAGTCTACACCGAACACAACGACCGTTAAAGCAATAATGACATATTTTTTTAAGAGAGCCCCCAATTTTCACAAATTTTGACATTTCTTGCACAGTTGCGTTGGTAATTGGCTAGTAAACTATACCTCTGATTGTTAAAGCTCGAATTTCCTTGTGTCGGAAGAGAAAGAATTTTTGGCTGCTGGAAACGTCTTTCCAAAATGAAATAGCCGGGAAATAACGCCATTTACGTGTTTACGCTCATCCATTACGTCGGTTCATTCAAGTCAAGTTAGAAGTCATTTGAGTGAGGTGTCGCTATTTCATAATGGACAGACAGAAAATTGGTGTTTCCGGTGCAGTGCCGCCGCTAAAGTACATCCGATTTCTTATTACAATATTCCTTCTTTTATGACAAAATACGCAATTTTGAGAATACCATTCACAAGTATAGTTTACAAGACATACATGTGTAAAAATCTCAATTTAAAAAAAAATGGCGGTGCTCTTAAATATGTGCTATTATTGCTTCAACAACTGCGCGTAGATTGCTGTTCAATTTTAATATTTTATGAATTTCCTCCAACAGGCTTCGAAGAAAAAATTTGCATGTCTGCAGTTGTACTCAAATCAAACCCGACCAATGTGGACTGGTGTGACGTCTTTCGCCATTTGACCACCAACCTTCCCGGCTATGCTTGTCCCAAAATTTTACGCATTACAGAGAAAATGGATTTAACAAGCACCTTCAAACACATTAAATACAGAATGGCTAGTGAAGGCGCTGACCCGGAAGAGGTTCAGGATGACCTCTATTTTATGGACACCGAAAGGAAGACTTTTAGTCGTCTGAATAGCGCGGTATATGGAAACATTTTGAGTAAAAAACGTGAATTGTAAGAAAAATGCTAGTAAAATGTATGTTTTCCCGATGGTACCCTAAAATGTATGCTTTCCCAAAGCAGGTATCTAGATGGTGCTTTGAAAAGCGATAATATTATTCATAGATAATTAAAATATTCATGCCTAAGGAAAATGCCGTAATACCATGAAATTATGGTAGAATACACCGATTAGAGTATCACAATCTCTAACCCAACAAACACTAAAAACCCTGGTGGAAAACATGTTATAAAGCGGGCCTCATTCTATCAATCTCTTGTGATCATTTAATCGTTTTGATGCATGCGTAAGGCATGGAAAATTATATAATTATGACCAATAGATTGTCATAACATGTGTGAGAGGTAAATATTTATGCACAGTGTAACAGTGCCAGGATACCGTGTTCCGGATCCCGAATTTTATAACAAAGTTGTGATTTTCTATATGAAGGACTGTGTTTTAGCTTAGTTTTTTCACACAGTGATTAGTATATGGACAAGCATTATGCTTATGCACGATTTGTTTGAAAAATGAGTGCGTTCTCATCGGGAAATCTCTGAGTCAGACTTTAAAGCAATCAGTACAAGTTTAGGTGAATCAATGCCGTAGAAAATGCAGAAACGAATTAGTGTCTTTTTGACGTAAAGTTATGCACTAACGGAAGGGCAAACCCCTTATGCAGTTAAGTGTTAATAGCTTTCCAAATATGAAAAAAACGGGTTCGAAAAAAAAAAATGGGGTGTTTCCTTCTGGAATTGTCCTCGTATCTCTTTAAGATACTGTGGTTATCACACCGGTAATCAAGTCCCCATTGGTTAATGCGTAGCTCGTCGTGACAGCGGAATAAATATGAAGTGTTTTGAGACTTGTGTAAGGCACTATATAAATCTCTACATTTATATGTTTATGTTTAAAATTCTTCTGACATTTTGACTTGCAAAGAGTGATACGTGTTAAACAGAGTGAAGAGTTCGTGAACAGTCCATACTCCCGTTTTGTAAGACCTCGGTGTCCTTTTTAAAACCAATTTTCCGATGGAAAATATTTATGGCCGTTTGTATAGCCTACATTGCGTTCACAAAGGTGAACTTGGTACCGGTGTGGCAGGAGATATAGTCCTCGGGCTCACAATCTGGGAACAATGGTGAACAATAGGGCAATCGATTAAAGTGACTCTTCACGCAACATTAGTTTCACGCTTTATTCCGTTGTCGTCTATGGAGCCCGGACTATGATACCTGCCGGACTATGATTACTTTCACACCGGGACTTGGTAAAATAATTGTGAAGTTGTTTCTTTCATAGAGCTATTGCATTCAGAGATGTTTTATTTAAGATTAAAAGAATATTTATTGATTCCCTTGAATGCTCTTTTTGTCAAAAAACACCTGAAACAGCTATTCATATTTTTGTGAATAGTGATTTTAGTTACTGCACTCTGGCAGAAGATTCAGAACATTTTGAGGTTAAAACTTGATATCAATTGTGATTTGATAAGTTTGATATTTCTAAGAATTCTGTGGTAACATACATCTTTTTGTACTAAATATTACATTTATGCATGCAAATTCCAAGACAAAAAAAATGTGCCTGAATTAATTGCATTTTTAAAACTTAAGAGAAGCACTGAATACTTTATTGCTAAAAAGAAAGGGAAATTGCCTGCCTGGAATATTGACTTGTAATTTTAATTTCTACTGATACTATACGTGTACTTGATTACTGACTTGTGTAATATTGCTTGCTGCGGTTTTTTTTAAATCTTTTTGTTGCACTTTTAGTATGTGTGATTTTTGTCGATTTGTTGTTGTTTGTTATTAATAAAAAGCAAAGAACAGAAAAGAAAAAGGTGTTTAATGACTCTAAAAGATGTTTAGTGAGGTGGACACAAAGTGGTCATGACGCGGCGTAAGCTTGAGTTGGGGTGGGTGTTTTGGCCTGTAGGAGAAAACATGTTGCAAAAATAACATTTACATAGATTAGGCCATAGAGATAGGCCGTATAAATGGAATGTGCATGTACCTGGATAAGGCCATGCATATGTAGGTGCATATGTGCATAGGTGCATCCGAATATTCATACAGTCTATTGGGACCTGCGTATGTAAGGACTTACACATGTACGTACCTATTATACATGTCTGTACTTACCTCTGAAGGCACCTGGATATTATATACGTAGTGGTACTATGAGTTATTAGGCAAGTATTGGGTAGTTCTGCTAAGCATAACTTCACATTATGTCTTTAACATGTTGTCATTAACGGGTATGTGAAGTTATGCAAAATCGTATGGGTTTCCTTTTCCCTGTTACCTACCTCAACTTTGTCGATCTCAAAATCCCTCCAAATGTACGATATATCCCTGTTTTTACTATCAAATACAACTTGAGATTCTATATAATGCGATGACATATGTGAAAAAAATTTAAAAGAATTAGAAATTAAAAATTTTGAAAAAAATTGCGACTACAATCACTTCTGCCACTCAGTGCATGAATGAAGCCATAATTGACAAGGTACCAGAGGTCATACATACGTCACATGGGGCCAACACGTGTTCGTTTGGTTTACCAACAAGGATTAATTTTCTGTGTTTATCTTTCCTCAGTTAGCACCTTAAATGGTCCAGGCTAGCCTGAGTCCCGCTACCCCATCGTTCGCAACTACAAACACGACGGCGCAAGTGACTACAGCAGAGTGTAACGTCCGTGCGTATATTTGTAGTTCCCCCCGCTATTACAATTACAAGGGAGGGGGCTGGGAAAAATATAGGGGGGTCATGTAAATTTTGATTGGCCAATGAGGGGGTCCATGTAATTTTTTTGTATGGAGTAGGGGGTCATGTAAAATTTGTATCATTCCTAAGAAAAGAAATGCGAAACCAAAATACACACATGTTAAATCATAGACTTCTGACCTAAAAGACTGTACATTTGGCTGCTGTTAACATATTGCTGGTGAAGAGAGGGCTAAAAGGAAGCCAGACGACTTCCATCCGCATGCCAATTGAAGATGATGTTTGGCAGGCGAAAACTCCATCTTAGGAGGACCATTAAAGCATACAGAGATTAGATTAGTCAAAAAACATAATTGGATGAAAACATTAGTAAGTGATCATCTTGAATAGTATGCTGACTTGCAAAGAAAGAAAAGAGAGCCATGGAGCGACCAACATGGGGAGAAATGTAGAAAACGAAATTCAAAATAAGGAATATCATGAATACGAAATGGGGACAGACTGTAGACAAGGGATAGTATTGGAAGCTGTGCTAGTTCAGGAATTGAACAATACCTTCAGCAACATAAATACCCACTACAGGAAACAAGAAGAAAGATCAGAAGGGTATGGTCCAGTCTACAGGCAGCATGCGTAAATCCGACGGGGGGGGGGATCCCCAACATTTTTGATGAGGGGGGATGGTCAATATGTCATCCCCCCAATGTTGATGACTGTTCACGTTTTTTGACAAAAATTAACCTCATATTTTACACTACTAGTTTTTAAAAATGGTTAAATGCATTTTGTTCTAATTACAATACATTTCAGTAAGGATTTTCGCATCCAAATGGCAATAATTTTTTTTAACACGATTCGCCGCGCATATTAGTGCTAGTAATAGATCTTGTCAGCCCAAACCTGTTTCATCCTAAATTTTCATTCAACCCCACCCCCCCCCCCCCCCCCCAGTCAAAAAAGAAAATTTACCGTCAATGGCAGCAAGTCCGAGATATTTCAGGACAAAGATTGAAATACTCAAGTGAAAGTGAGGATGAAGTGAGGGAAGAGGGCGATGTCTGCAGCACACGGTTAAAGGAAAAAAGTCATGATTCTGAATATTCTGGAAAACCCATTTAGGTCATGGATGGAAAAGCTTAAGTAACGTAGATTACATATAAAATACAAAATAAGGTTGAAAATTTTGAGATTTTGCCCTTTTAATTTTCCGCCCCATAGATGACTCGAAAACGATTCCGACCAATCCACATCGCAGGGGGGAAAAATGGTGACGTCAAAGTGATGGACATCCAAATTTACGTCGTTGTGCCAAATCATTCGCAGCAAGTGTTGCCACTTTCTATTCGAGTGAACTGCCAGGGGGGTAGGGACATGCCAACCTAACAGCACAGCCTCCTGAATTCAAATCGGCATCAAATCCGGCAGCGACTCGAGTGCCTAGTCTCTTCCAAAGATTAAAACGGTAGCGAGGGCTGCTATTACACGTATCGGCGGTTACCACTCAGACTTGCTAAAGCCTAGACTGGGGCACGAATATTTAAAATCTTAAATGACCGTTATTGGAAATTACACTATTTGCAGCGGGTTATCCACTAACCCCGAGGATTTTTGAAGCAATATTATCCTTATTATCATGATATATAAGATGTATTGAACTAGGGTAAAGGAGAGTTTGTAATGAAACTGGGACACAGGCTACCATAGTAAATGCAAGTAGCGTTCCACAATACCGTTTGGAAATCCCCCCAAAGCCCAACGGAGAAGGTCGTGTCCTACCCCCCCCCTGTGAATTGCGATCGATGTGTTTTTATATCAATAAGTAATAAAAACACACCAAATGAAACAAAATATGTCATTCGGGAACTTATTTTCAACATTTTATTTATGCTTTCAATTATCTCATCACACTATTACAGTTAAGGCAATAACAATTCGACGTCAACACGATGTTTTGGTCCTCACTTGATGTCACGAGGGAGAGCAAAATTGGGCGCTTATGAAGCCGTGGCGAAAAATCCGCCCCCCGTTTTCTTGTAGTCAAAAAGCAAAAAAATTAAAATATGCCTCTATTGGAATTTACATCAAATTTGTATTATTTTTTCGGAAATCGTGACTGTAGTACATAATTTATATTTTATGAAGGTAAGTCAAACTGAGCTTGACAAAATCTGACTATTCTTTACACAAAGGAGAGGATGAGAAAGAAGACTAAAACAGAGATCTTTAATAGTGATGTGGATGAAATGAATCAATATAAAAATCCTTACATGATCTGGAAGACTTTCAAGGCGAAGACAGGACATCGGACAGGACATTAAGTGCCATTACTATTTTGGAATGGGAAACATATTTGATTGACTTTGACTTTTTTATTGTTATGAAAACTGGTTTGCCTTTTACCGGGGCCTTTTTGAAGAAATATGAAATTGAAATAAAATGAAGCCAAGCATCAG
The DNA here is from genome assembly GCA_023653785.1 of Ophioderma brevispina. NCBI lineage: Eukaryota > Metazoa > Echinodermata > Ophiuroidea > Amphilepidida > Ophiodermatidae > Ophioderma > Ophioderma brevispina. Next base: position 29,660 of record JAMKCH010054540.1, on the reverse strand, counting down.
ATCATTTAACTTCTTTGCCTGTAACATCTTGTGTGAACAATGGATACCATTTAACAGGAGTTAAGCATTAGGCCTATAATTAATATAAATGATATGAACTCTATGCATTGGGGGGGGGTGTAAATTTTCATGTGGCAGTAGGGGGGTTGTGTAATTTTACATTGTGGTAATAGGGGGGGTTGCGTAATTTTTCCAAACCAACTTGGAAATTCTCCCAGCCCCCCCCCCCCCCTCGTAATTAATGAACGGTCCCTTAGAGGCTGAGGGATTCAGTTTGGTCCTGGGTACCGGTATGTGACTTTCCGGATCAAAGGTCACATTCGTTCAGGCCGGTTGCAATCGAGTCCTGTATGAGAAAGGTTGTTTCACCGGAAAATTATGGATTTCTTCTGTTTTTAGACAACTTTTTGAGGATTAACTATTTCAAAAGGTAATTTATTATCTAAGGAACATATATATCAACTCGATTCTGAATTGCTTTTGATATTTTGTTCGTCTGCAGTGTGCAAAGTTGGCTCTTTGAAATGGCCTGCTCATGCTGGTAACAGGGAAAAGGAAACCATATGGTTTTGCATAAATTCATCACACCATTTACGTGTCGTCTTGGCACACAGCGCCGGCAATTGTTGAATCTTGGCAAACCTTGGCAAATCTTCACTGCGCTAGGGAGTTATCAACTACATCATACATCATAATCTACTAAGCGTGGGAAACTCCACGTAAATATAGCGTTGATTCGGATTTTTTGTACATTGCGGTACACTGGAGATTGCGCAAAATACTTGGCCTATCATAACGATTTACGCACCAAAATATTCCTAACTAAATTGTCTAGTTAGCTGACTAGTTTATAATATAGGTTTATTTTGGGAAAAAGACGAAAAAAACGTGAACATACGATCCATACAAGCATTTTTCTTACCTTATCAGCTCTTATCAGCTGGCTCAATTCTCGATTGCTGCTGTCAAGTCATGCCACACGTCAGGCTTACAAAAACTAGTGAGCTAATGGGTCTTTTTTATCAGGAACCCGTTTCTAACATCAGATTGACCACCTGATTCGTTGATTTCGCGATATCCAAGGTACCGCGAAACCGTTTTTTTTTTCAGTATGTTCAAGCTAATCGCAGAGCCTTTAAGGTGATTGGGTCACGCTCTCAGGGTCACGTTAGCTGCGTGCACCAGTCTCCAAGCAGATATTTCTCCCAAAATCGTGACTTGGCGTTCCTAGCTGTCCGCGCGCGTAAAACCACCCTTGCGTACATTGTGCGCTCTTCCGAAGATAGCATGCACGCTTTTTCCCTTTACCCGTTTTCAATGAAGCAATGAAGTGCATGTAGGCCTATGTGCTGTTTACAGAATTTCACGCATTAAACAAACTTGAGTCAAAGATTATATTGCTATATATAACGGGACGTCAAGTAACTAAATATCCTCCTTTTTCAGAAACTAAGCAGCTTCTCTCCTGATTTTTTCAACACACTTTCGGAAAGTGTGTTTTCTTTATAATTTTTATGTCAGAAATGTCTAATGAATACATCTCAGATGACAAGAGTATTTTGTTTTCCGACAATATTAGTCTAGTGGGTAGAAGGGGTGTTCGTGCACCCCCCTGAAAGAAACTTCTAATCAATGTCACTATATCAGAAAAATGTGTAGAAAACGATTAGCTATGTTAAAAAATCAAAAAGTGTCCCACGTATCATTTTTATGCAAATTTATGCAAATTAGTATCGCCATTACAGAAAAATACAATTTTCTATATATTTCAGGCAATACTGTTGATAAATGAACAAATGAGGTGACTGGACTTGTTTCCAGGGTCAAAGATCAAGATGAACTATTTTGAAAATTACCAGATGTCCCCATGATGACGTAAATGCAAATTAGGGCCGCCATTTTTTAAACTAAAAATACAATTCTCAATCTTCTCACCAATACTGTTGACAAATGAACAAATACGGTGAATGGACCTGTTTGAAGTCAAAGTTCAAGATGGAACCATTTTGAAAATTCCAGATATCACATGATGAAATGCAAATTAGGGTCGCCATTATCCAAAAAAAATAACCATATTTGGGCATATCGGCGCAATATTCCGCATACCTGCCCACATAAGATGAGAGACCTATGTTTTTAGGTCGACGGATAATTTAAAAGGCACCTCATAAATTTATTTTCATTAACAGGGTCACCTGCAATTACTAAGGACTATGCGCAATTAGGGCATTCAATGTCGATAGTCTCTTTTGTGGGTAATTAGAAGAAACGTGATGGCCAAGTAAATTTAGACTTCTATACGTATCTTGTAACATTTCCTTAAAATTCAAGGTATGGAAGATACAAGAGCATGCGAGACTAAGATACTGTGTCGTTATCATGCCGAAAAGCCAAACGTGAAGAACCTAACCTCTACAGTCTCCATAACTCTCTGCCAAAAATGCAAGGTGTGACAACCATATTGTATTATGGTAGTTGTAAACCCTCAGTAATTTAAAGGGAAACTACAGGAGAAAAAAGTTACGTGCAAAGACGTTTCAAAATCATCCCAAAATAAGATTATCAAACATTAGACTAACAAATCTGTACTAATTAAATACTTGTAAAAAGCATAAGCATGTGTAGTTTTACACCTCGGTAAATTTAAAGGAACTGAAGGAGAAAGATGGAGTGATATCTTCCGACAACCATCTTAAGTCCCCATATCGCATGCTATAAGTCTGTGAATCAGATACCTAACTGTGACCAGCAAAAAACTCTGATCTTGAACGAGTTGGAAATCTTTGTCTGCTGGAAGGTGATACACAACCGGAAGTATTGACTTCCAGCGGCCCCCCCCCCCTCGTAGATTTTCTTCCGGGTGGACCCCATCTTCCCACCAATTTATTTTCAGTTATGACAAAGTAGGGATTAAAGGCATTACCCACCAGCACCCTCAAGTCTACTACTCTTGGAAGAGCAAGGGAGTCACGGGCCCAGAAATGTGTCTGGTTCAACTTCATCGAGTGTCAAGATGTCGCTCTTCTTTTCTTAAATATCTACAGGCCTTCCATGAGTCCCTAGACCTTTTCTGGCCTCTAACACAGTCGACGACTGGAGCCGGCGTCTGAGAAATTCATACCTACTTGACCTATCCGGTTCCTCTACATTGTATGCTTTAAAGATGACTTGGAGATAAGCGCAAAGTTTAAACATCTATCGGCAAGACCGATTTAGATTTTGTTTTTGAGTTAAGAAACAGCCCGGGCCAAGGCCCGGGTCAAAGAATCAACATAGCCCTCAACATAGATCTCAAATTATTACAGCATCATATTCCACTTGGAAATGGATAACTTGAATAAAAACTCTACTAATGTCCCATGGAACAACACTGTCACAGTGCTGAGGGATCACAAACAGGAAGTGCAAACGGAGTCGCAAGCCCATAAGACAATAATTCTGCCGGGGTAAGGTAGTTGACCCAAAAGGTCAGCTTAGCTTGAAAGTCAACACTCCAGAAATTCCCCCACCATTTCACTCCACGAGCATTAGCCCAAAGTTTCCTGATGGCTCAGCATTCACCCATTTTTTTGACGATGACACGATCTATATCGACGACCATATGCAAGAATTTTGTATGGCTTTTTTATCAGGTTTATTGGCATGCAAGGCAAGATGCCCGTTCCTAGATTAGGAAGCCTTCATCTCTGCAACTGGACTCCCCACCCAGAAAGTCATAACTCGAGGGTCTATTGACTCATTTGAAAGCCTGCAAAATATCGTGACTAATTGGGGAGAGCAACACCTTGACACATGTCCCTGTTTCCAGGAGTGTAAGCTTGGGCAATATCTCATAAACACGTCATTACCAATGCAACTGGCATACTTTTTGTGCAACTGCATACTTTTTTGTGGTGATCTACCTTTTTTAAAGGAGATATGGTCCTTCATTGGTCCTTCTGTATGCGTTTCAGCAGGTTCTAGAGCTATAGTTTTCGTTTTCATATCACACACACAAACAAAACAGGGTAACAAAGATATGCAGCAGATCTCACTCTGTTTGAAGATATGAAATCCAATGTCCAACAGACTTAAAAATGCTTTCGGTTGGCGGTTGACATACGAACATATTCGTTCTATTTGGCCTCCTGATTTTATGCTACAATATGGAGTCCTAACCACCGAAGCAATCCTTTTTCTTCATGTTTTCCTTCCCGGCTTTTTTGTTTTTTGGCTTGATTACAACATGTCCACTGTCTAAGTGTTACTTAGTCTTTTAATTATGCACCACTTGAATTAAGAGAAAATGGCTTAATGCTTTTTAAAAGTATTTAAATGAGTACAGATTTGTAAGGCTAATTTGATAAGCTGTTTTGGATGATTTTAGAAATGTCTTTGGCCAAGTATTTTTTCTCCTGCCGTTCCTTTAATTTACTGGAGGTGTAAAACTGACCAGATACAAGATGGATATCACACTTGCATGTTGGCAGACGTCATTGAGAGACTGTATATTTCTGTCCTTTACGGTTTCTTTTCTGACATGATAACAACACAGTATCTAGTCTCGCATTAGTCTTGTATCATGGCATACCTTGAATTTAAAAGATAATGTTAGTATTATCTGGATCTGATAGTTTTAACGCCAGCAAAACGGGGTCCCCCATCCGGTAGAGTATTGTGTATAGATGTGCAGTCTAAATTTACTTGCCAACAAGTTTCTTTACAATGTACCCTACCCCAAAAACAGACTATCGAAATTGAAGGCCCTAATTTGCGTATTCTTAGTATTTGCAGGTGGACATGTTAGTGACACATTAACATAAATTATGATACCATGTAAATTATCCTCGACAATCAAAACCTGTCTCGTCATCTTATGTTGGCAGTTATGTGGAATATTGGCCAATATATACACAAATATGATTTTTTAAATAATGGCGACCCTAATTTGCATATTAGGTGATCATGGAAAGATTTCTGGTAATTTCAAATGGTTCCATTCTGGATCTGACCCTCAGACATAGGCCCAGTCCATCTTATTTGTTCCATTTATCACAGTATTGGTTGAATATATCAAAATTGTATTTTTAGATATTGGCGACCCTAGTTTGCATATACTCATCGTGGGAACATCTGTATTTTCAAATTGATCCATCTGACCTTTGACCTCCGAAGACAAGGCCCCAGTCACCTCCTTGTTCATTTATCACAATTGGCTGAGATATATCGAAATTGTATTTTTCGGTACTGGGGGTACTAATTTTGCATAAATTTGCATAAAAATGATACGTGGGGCACTTTTTGATTTTTTAACATAGCGACTCGGTTTCTACGCATTTTTTCTGATATAGTGACATGGATTAGAAGTTTATTTCAGGGGGGTACACGAGACCCCATTCTACCCACTAGACGATATTTCACAGGTTTATATGTAATGCATAAACATGATGATAAATATGGATTTTATATAGGTTTTTCGTTGAAGGAAATACATTTGTCATTTTAACACCGAATTTTCGACAGTAAAGTTAAATGATGAATCCTTACTATTTTGCCTCGTGTAAAATCCAGGCTCTGCCAAATAATAACATTGTATGTACACTTCATACTAGAATGAAAATTGTTCATGACAATAATATGTCATTTTATGGAAAACGGTAATTTATAAATAGAAGGATTCAGGTAACTTACGGCCGGAAATGACCGTTAATTAAAAGGATGTCTTGAACATTGCACCATATAGGCCTACTGTGGTTATATTCTTCCCATTGTGAAGGATTGACTCAATCACTTGGAACTTCATATAATTTTAAAAAACATTGAAGAACTGAGCAATCTGAAATCACCAACAGTCAACTAATACTAAGGCTTTATTTCACATTTGCTGTGATTTCTCTCTCAAAGCAAAAATAACATGGAATTTTGTGGCCCCAGCGCACATTGCAGCACGATAGTGACCGACAACTTCGCACAAAAAGACAACGCGTTGGCGAATGCTCCTCTTTTTTTTAAATTCCAATGACAACTATATTCATATCGTTTAACTTCTGTAAAAGGACACGACATTTTGGAACAACATTATTTAGCAAATTGCTACGAGTATAGGATATTCGTCAAGCTATATAATATTGGTTTCTGAGTGTGCTTTAAGAATACGCTTTAAAATGCATTCAAATCACGACTAGGGACACGCCTTGCTTGAATACTTTTCCTTTCTCCCTTTCCATAGGCTTTGCTTCTTTTCTTAAGTTTTTTTACTTTGATCTATCATACACAACAAAGCTTATTAATAGTAAAGTTAAAAATGAAAAAGGAAAAACAATGCTCCTAAGTTTTAATCAGTTCGCACACGTTTGGGTGTGCCTGTTTTTGTCGGGTGTCAGGTTATAAGCGTTTTCCCTGCGTGAAAACTTGTGGCGTTTGTTTACGCACCTCAATAGCGGTTGGTATTTTAGACTAACTTAAAAAATGGCCGTTTTTATTTTCGAAAATAACAGAAAAATTAGTCGGTGACCCCTACTTTTTCTGTTGTAGTAATCGACAGATCTTGTTGGTGCGCCACTTTTATTAAAATTTGGACAAAAGGTATCGAACCGATTTTTTTAAATATTCAAAAAAAGTCGGGAAAAAATGAATAATTTCCATAGACGTGTGTACAAAATTTTTGGAAAAAAAATATGCGTTTTTCATAGAATTTTCTCAAAAAACGAGTTCGTGACCACATATTTTTATTTTGATATTTGACATTACATCGATGAAAGTTCATTTATACGACATCTTAACAAAAAAATCTATTCGGAAACGGATCTATTCGTGACCCCAATCACCTTAAACACAGCGTTTGGCTTGCCTAGGGAGTTCCAATGATCGTAGCGCATGGTCTAAGAATAGCCGACCCAAACGCGATGCGGAATACCGAATAGGGGCGCATGTGTCTCAGAACAGAGAGGCTATGGGAGCGTAAAATGGGTGTTATATACACCGTTATGGAAAAACATGTTAAATAAAGACATAATGTGAAGTTATGCTTAGCAGAACTAGAGTTTTGGGGCCTGATGGGGTGATACGGATATTATATCAAGTCGGAAAGAGTCTGTATCGGGCATGGGCGCAGCCCGAGCCCAGATTACAGAATCCGAGACTAGATTATATATCCGTGTCACCTCAAAATCACCTAATAAACGACTTATCATAATCAAGCAGAACAAAATAAGACACAAAAACATATGGCCCTAAAACAATAAGAAAATCTATTTTAAACGTCGTCTGGTGTAGAGGATATGTGATTTATGATGACATCTTGTTCCAACCGGGTTGCTAAAAAAATCGCCAAATTAGAGCAGTTGATTCACGTTAAAAAATGAAGACGATTTTCGAGAATTATTGTTGTCATGATGCATGGTCAGATGCAGCAGTTCCTAACTGACATCTACGGACGTTGCGGGACCCGCTCCGAGGGGGTGATACAGGATATATCTAGTCAGAAAATTGAGGCGATTATCCATGCACTCGAGGGATCTACATGATGGTATGATAATATGTATAGCGACATATATACCATATATATACATACCCAAAAATGTGTGGTATATACATGACCATACCTAAAAATAATGGACGAGGCGCACCGAGTCCATTTTATTTTTTTCCTGCCGAGGATACATTGATAGCCCATTAATAATACTGCAAACCCTTTATTTCTATTCCCTATTACCAAAAAACAGCATTATATAATGAGAAATGCATTCGCGACCATTATTTGCAGAATAATGGGCAGTAAACTGACCCACAATCAGAAATGCTGGCATTTTCAATAATGGGCCTCAGGGGTAATAGAATGCATGTTTTTAGTCACCTTTGGAAAAAGAGTACAGGTTGCCCCAATGCTGTAAGTCCTCGAGAATCCCACAAGTAGGCGTAGAAAAAGAAAGGCGTGTTATACTGGGATTCTTGAGCCACGACGGTTAAAAAATTTCCGTAAATTTACGGAAATTTCCTTTCTTGTCATGCAGTATTTCCCGACATGTTAGGGTAATTTACGAAATTTTGTGTCAATTAACGGAACTTGTTGAAGGTAATTAACAGAAAATTTGTCTCATATTACGGAAAAAATGTGTATTTTAACAGAATTTGTCCGTAATTTAAAATTACGGAACCCCAAAAAAGTCCGGAAAATATTGCTGCCAGAAATTTTTTTTTTGAATATTTTCCGTAAATTAACATTTTTTATGTTGTTTGTTTTTTATTGTGTTATTGTTTTTCGTCAACAGATTTTCCGTAAATTTACGGAAAATCTGTTTCTTAATTACGGAATTTTTAACAGTGCATCTTGCCATACTCGGGGCCCATACTTGAAGTGCCAAGAGAAGAGATGCTGCATTATAGGACCTGCTTAAACCCCGCTTACAATTCTTCCGCCAGAGATTCGAGACTTGATTTGAAATTGTTGGGCTATTTACCTTTAAGAATCACACAGGTGTTTTTTCATAGCAGATTTTTATTTCGTTTTGGGTAAGCCTACCCGTCTTGTACGCACAACTGTCAGTTTGTATAATTCTGCTGTAGTGTCCATACGATGTGGGGAAGAAATAGCCTCGGTCGACCCGCTCTCGTGTGCCGTTAGTTTCCGTTACTAAGGTTATACCCCGTGTGTGTGTGTATACTATTTATTAGTCCCTGCCACGAGTAAATGAATAGCCGATGTAAAATAGGGAGTGTATCGTGATGTCTTGTGATTGGTTGATTGATTTGTTCGGACTATGTGTGTACGTTGATATGTTTCGCGGAAGGCGCTGAAAGGATGCGATTTGGTGTATACATGCCGTATACTTACTGTCTTTTTGGCGGCAAGAAATTATCGTTTGCTGATAAGCAGTGGATATAGGCTTATGTATGACATCACGTATACACATGAAAAATTACATTGGTGAAATTAACGCATTATGACCACGTACCATTGTGCAAGAAAATGTATGTAATAGATGTAATAGAGGGGATATTTTGTTTTGCACCAACGATATGGGAGACAAAATGAAGGGTTTTGTCCCCGGTCCATTTTGATTTATATTGCATAGTGCTGAAACCACCAAAATGTGGTGTCATTGATGTGGCAGTGAATTCGAGCGTATTTTTTGTTTTCTTCCACGTCAGGAAACTCGTGTGTTATAGTAGAAAGATCAAGTTATTTTTATTTCTTTTAGACCCAAATACTTGCATTATGGTACTAGTAGACGTACGCTGTGAGGTAGACGTGATTGACATGCAATTCTTGAGTCTAACTGTGGGGACAAAGGCTGCTTTTTTTTTTATGTAGACTGATTGGACGTGCAACTTCTCCTACAGAATATGATAATGGTATCGAAATGAGCAAGTACAACGGATCTGTTTAACCACTTTCTTTTATATTCAGTTACGGTTATTTTACTGACTTTTGAGCGCCTGTGTTTTTGGATATTAAGGACCACCAAAGGCTTGCCCTCTTCCAATGTACACTTGCAAGCCTAGATTATTTTAGTTCATTCCTGAAACAAGTAAATTGGGCCACATGCCTTTTTTTCCCAACTGTTTTCAAGGAATGAACTAAATATCTAGCCTTCAAGTTTACATGGAGAGTGCAAAGCCTTTTGTGTCCTTCTATCCAAAACACAGCGCTCAAAAGTCAGTATAAACCGTTGAAGCACATGCAATTAGTGAAGCTTAATATTAGAATGTTTTGTGAATTAATGCATCTATAAATGCATTTTAAGTTTGTCTTAAATGATTTCATTCAAATCAAACAAAATTAATTTTTATCTGCTATCGGACCACATGTTTTCAATAAATTTTCGCGTGGAATTTTTAATTTCCAATCCATTGCAACCATCCCCTCAATGATTCAAATGCCATACGCTTCCGAAAAGTACAGAGGTGACGACGATGGGTTGAATTTTACTATAGTTTCAAAATGTAACAAGTGAAAAACATTTAGTACATTTATCTATTTTATATATTTCATAATGCTGTCATTTCACAGCTATCGATTAATCTCCAATAAACACTGTTGTCCATTTAAAACTGGCATGTCCTTATGTAACTTTAAAAAGAGTATACAATTAAATTATGGTTGACAATACACATTCAATGAAGGATCCCATCACCCATCTAAGCCAATAGGAAAATTTCAATAAATGTAAGAACACTAAAAAAATAAGTTGCAAGCCAGTGCGCATCTACTTTACCCCTTCAAATTAATTAAACCCAAAACACGCATCTACCTTTTAATCCAATGTCATCCAGCTTAATTGTAATCCCTCCTTAAAAGAAATGTGGCGCTTAACCCAAATCACCAGAAAATATTAAAGGGTTCATTACTTTCGTGATCCTAAGCACTTCATTTTTGTTTTTTGTTTCACTAGATATCACTGGAAACACTTATTTCCAAAATTTTCAGTTGAATTCTTACTGTGCGTTTTAATGTTATGGCCAAATGTGTGCATCGCGCTGGCCCCATTGGGAATAAATATGCTCACAACCAACAACTGCTATTAATATCAAAGATGCAAACACAACACCTTTGTTCACTGCTTAACCACATTTCAATTATGACGTGCTAAAAATCATGCTTGGCACATGTAGAAGATTCGTTACAGTAAGTGTTATTTTAACTAGTTCCAAATAGTTACAGTAATATGTTCTGTATTTTATAGTGTTAGATAAATTTATATTAGCCTATGTATTTCACTTATGACCTTAATTCCAAATAAGACCTAACAGTATGCATATTAATTTCCTCATGATATACTTATCGATTACCATCCTGCCTGTAAATTGGTAAATGACAAACACCTTGCTTATAAAAACATTCAGGGCTCTTCCAAATCGTTCTACCTGTGGAGGGAAAAACTTAATTGCTCCTTTTTTTTTTTTTTTTTTTTAATTTTTTAGGTTTTTTCTTTTTTTAATAATTTTTAACTTGAAATCACCGATTTCAGCAAAAAATGTCATTTTCCTTCTGGCTGACACAACTAAGAACCAGAAATGTTGTTAAAAACCAATTTCCCCTTATGCCACCCCTAATACGCCCAATGGCAAATTGAAAATCAATCAAACACTTGCTAACCGTACACCTCCGTCCAAAGTGCCATCTTCACCACAAAATTGCCAACACCTTCCGTATGTCATACTCATTTATATATTTTCTTAAAGGCTGTTCCGATTTTTGTCTATCGTGTTCTCCTCTTGATATGAGAGCCTGACCCTTGTACACAATGACCAGCAATACCGTGGGAAATAAACTGGCGTTTGAATGCTAGACCGATTATCATAGTGCAAGTGCCATAATCACTACTGTGCTAATATAATTGTTAACCACAGACGCCTATTTTTTTATCTGTCTCTTTGAGAAAGAAATGGATTTGAAAGCTAAATTTCAGGACGACAAAATGGATAAAAATACGGCCTTTCAGCTGACATCCAGAATTGGATACTACTTCCGGTACATCAGGGGTCCAAAAGACGATCGGAACAACACCTTTAATGTACAGTTAAACCTCACACGCTTAAAATGTCAAACTCATTTTATTTTTTGTACACTCTCATAATAAATATTTTATGCACAGGTAAGTATGGCTCATCCCGTGTACTTCTTGCATGTCCCTCGTCTCAAACCCATCAACGCCACTAACGTGATGAATTGTCTTTTTTTAAAGACTATTCTGTGTCAAACCGCTGCGAATTCCGAATCCAGATGGCCTGCCGGTGCCCTTTAGAATATAAATTTTTTTGATTTTGATACTAATATGTTAGAATACCTCGTTTTAGGGGGTTTTGGGTGCTGGGAATTCATTTCATATAAAGACATCGTTTTTAGCATTAGAGGTCCATGTTACATGTATGATTTGGAATGCCAAGATGGCCCAGCCGGCATTCATATAAAAAGTACCATTTTGAATGACTTTCAACCTAGTATTATTTTTATACATCGTTTATGGGGTTTTTGTGTGGCTGGGAATTCATTTCCCTGACATCTTTTTTATCATTAGAGTCCGTGTTACATGGTATGGATTTGATTCCAATATGGCCGCCGCAGTCTTATGAAAAGTACCATTTGAATGGCATTCCCTATTATACATGTGATACATCGTTTAATGAGGTTGTGGGTGTCGTCAATCCTTTTTTGACACCATTTGCCATACATGGAGGTTAAGCTTGACTCAAAGGGTTAAAAATCCAAGACGCTGTCATTGACTAGGTGAATGTCAGTACACTGAACAACTCATAAAGTGGAAAATGTGGTAGCCGACCTTTTATTTGTTCTCCACAATGGGTCTCCCAACCTTCTTATGGCAGAGATCACACACACCTGATCAATTGGCTTCATAGACTTACGGGGCAAGGTGGCCGTCTTGGTTGATCCACCCGTAATGAAGTGTCCAGCTGACTGGGCATCATCTAACAAGGTCAAGGCATCCGAATCATGTAGAATTCCCTCTCAAGTGTTCCCGGATACGCTTGACGTGGTGGTATTTCTTCTAGCCCCAATTTCTGAAAGCAGTGTGTTACGTCCAAGTCTTAGCTGCAAATGAAGTTGCAGTGGGCTTGCTTCTCGCACCGGCCCCATACATTGACTAAGTATTGCAGCCTGATTAGGTCAGTCTTCATAGAGCACAGAAGACTGCAAAGCTGAGAGAAATCTACGGTCTGAATGCAAGTGCTGCATTTTGTTCCTCACCAGTGATTGCATTGTCCCCAGTCCCTAAATGTGCTTATGAGTATCGCTAATTCATCTCCTAGCTTAAGGTGCAGTATATGAAGTGGAATCATACGTCGCTTCTCTCCTGTCCTGAACTGAACCCAAGCTCGTGTAAGCCACACTCTTTGAACAAACCAATGAGTGTAGGAGAGGATAAGAGTGTCTGTGCATTATCCCCACAACAACTGACGCCCTTTCTAACTGCCCCAATACCCAGGAGATATTCGCGACAGTCACCTCCTCCTGTAGGTATTACAGACATACTTTTAGGCATCAAATCAAAATGTTCTATTTTAAAATGGCTACCGGCGGCCATCTTGGATTTTCGAATTCGCAGCCGGTTTCGAAAAAGCACCTGTGTGATTCTTAAAGTAAATGGTCCGACAACTCAAATCAAGTCTCAGAATCTCTGGCGGATGAAATGTAAGCGAGGTTCTAAGCAGGTCCTGGACTATTATAAATAACTTTCTTTTTAATTCAGGCTAATTGGACAATTATGGAACGCTAGAGCGGACATAAAACGTCGAGTTTGACAAACCGCGTGCCGGCGAGTTTGCAAGTTCGCAACGCGATGACGGCGAGAGTTTGCAAGTTCGTAACGCGATGACGGCGAGTTTGCAAGTTTGCAACACGAAGACGGCGAAAGTTTGCAAGTTCGCAACGCGATGACGGCGAGAGTTTGCAAGTTCGTAATGTGATGACGGCGAGAGTTTGCATGTTCTTAACGCGATGACGGCGAGAGTTTGCAAGTTTGCGATTACGGCGAGTTTTATTTTGATTATTTTTTATTTTTATATTTATTTATATTTATATAAAGTCATCTTTTATTTATTAATTTGTATTTATTTATTTAGTTTTTATTTATTATTTAGTAATTTCTTTTTATTTATTTTTATTTTCACTTATATTTTATATTTATATTATTATGCACTGTTTATTCTAACATGTATTTAAAAATACACCGAATGTATATAATAATATATAAATATAAAATATAAGTAAATATAAATAAATATAAATAAATATAAATAAATATAAATAAATAATAAATAAATAAAAATAAATAAATAAAAGATAACTTTATATAATATAAATAAATATAAATAAATATAAATAAATAATAAATAAATAAAAGATAACTTTATATAATATAAATAAATAAATAAAAGATAACTTTATATAATATAAATAAATAAATAAAAGATAACTTTATATAATATAAATAAATATAAATAAATATAAATAAATATAAAAAATAAATTAAAAAAAAATCAAAATAAAAATAAAACTCGCCGGCATAGCGTTGCAAACTCGCCGGCATAGCGTTGCAAACTCGCCGGCATAGCGTTGCAAACTCGCCGGCATAGCGTTGCAAACTCGCCGGCATAGCGTTGCAAACTCGCCGGCATAGCGTTGCAACTTGCAAACTCGCCGGCATAGCGTTTCAAACTTGCAAACGCGCCGGCATAGCGTTGCAAACTTGCGAACTCGCCGGCATAGCGTTGCAAACTCGACGCGGTTTAGCTCGGTTTGTCAAACTCGACGTTTTATGTCCGGTCCAGATACTAGGTCAAATGGGCCAGGGCTATGTTTTGTATATAAAATACGCCCCCGCAATTAAAAAGGCGTGTTTCACCAGGTCACCTCGGTTCACTTGGTAGCTCTTGGTACTAGCTGGTATACTTCCAATACAGAGAGTAAACTGCAACTTTGGTGTTAGCTGTCATTATAACTTTAGGGATCGAGCTCATACTTAGACGCGAAATGTTGCACGACATTTTGATAGTCCTGTTTGTCGTATTCATAGGTTGCCTCACTGCGTTACTGTTCATAAATAAAAACTATCCGACAATATGGTATGACATTTGGTTCATCACATCACACATGGGTGTCATTACTTGTATGCTGTACCATTTTTGGAGGAAGAAGACATTCGTTGATTTCTTTGAGGCGAAGGTTCGTATTTTGCGAAAAAGTAAATTATTCTGAAGTATGCCTGCTTATTATACAATCACGCCTTCACTCATTTGAAACTATTGTTTGTAATGTACATAGTTTCCGTTTATTTCTGATAATAAACTACACTTAATTTAAAAAAAAAAAGTAGTTCAACTGTGATGTGACTGCTAAACGTAGCTGAGGCGTTAATCCACTTAGGACATGTAACCTCAAATAAAATTTTGTCTACAGAAGACAAAAGTTTGCGTGCTTGTCAAAATATGCCAAAAAGAATGCCAGTTGCAAAATAAATGGTGGCAGTCACTCATATTATGGAAATGTTTTTGAATGAAGCATGATAACGAGAAACCAGTGTCCATTTCAACAGGTCGCCCGCATATTCACATGTCTCTCAAATAAATATTCGCAATGGACCAGTTACATTGCTGACAGATTCATGGGTCAAAGGGAAAAGTGTAGAATTCAGTGTTCGAGGAGTTTTGTAAGGACATTAACACCGGTAATTGCAATACTGATCTCGACTTAATTGTTATTGCCGCATTTTATACATTTATGCCGGTGTACGGGATCGGAAAAAGGGTGAGCTGTACAGGGGAAAAAATGCAGTCAATTTGGTATAGGACTTCAGCGTCTTTTACTCGCCGAGAAAGTGTTCATATCGTAAATGGGGCGGACTTTCCTCGGTCAGAAGGCATTCATATAGCCTTGATAGTTCAGTTTTTTTGTTTTGTTTTTTTAAGTAGACCACGCCACATATTCACTTTTAATAAACAAAGAGTATATTAATGAAGGGTATAAACAAATACTTAATGATCTTATTCGGGATATTTGTGGAATCTATTGGTCCTCAGGCCTCGGTGAACTGGAGGGCGTGGACGCGTGGTGTACTATAGTTTCCCTCGACCTTCAGGAAAGTAGTTCCCGGTAACCCCACGCCCTCCAGTTCAGCTCGAGGGCCAATAGATTCCACAGATCCCTCATGATCATTATATCTTATTTTTACAATGTGTGGTAGAAAATTTCACAGATGGTTAACTATTTAAACCAGCTTAAACCATGCGATATCCAGAAGTCGACCCAGCATAACTTTTCTCGTTTTAATAGGAAATTGTTGTATTTTCAATGTAGAAGCCTTGCGTAGTGTATTTAAATGCCATATATTAAGTAACATTAAAGGTGCAACAAGAGATTTCAAATAACAGGTGTCCCTAACAAATGTGAAAATTCTGATTTTTGCCCTGATGTAGGCCTAAAGCTTTCTACCAAAAATATCCCCATCTGAAAGGATTAAGCTGAGAAATGTTTCTTTGGTACAAAAAATTATGAAATTTCTAATTTCGTATAGGAGCAAATACAAAATTCAACCTATGTTTTATATTGAAATATAAAGCAAGTCAAAATCATATTTTTTCTCTCTTTTAAGACATTCCTGTAGCCAAATACAAGGTAAGAGATCTATTTTGAGTGTCTAATCTATATGAAATCACTATTATGACACAATATCTGGGTGCCTCAAAATCTCTTGTTGCACCTTTAAGTAACATTAATCCAATATATAAAACAACATTATGTAATCTTTGATCAAGATAGCAATATTTCGATGTGAGGAATCAACAACAAAAGGAACAAAAACAAAAGACGAGAATCAAAAGGACAGAAGAACAACTTGTCAAAAACTCAAACTTATGTTTTGTGAAACAAAAGTGAAAGTTACCTTAAGCTATAAGGGTGTTTCTTAGGCAAAAGGTATTTTCACGTATTCTTGGATATCATGCAAATTATTTAGAAGATTTAAAAAGTATGAAGTGTTAAAAATGTATTTCTGTCAGCATTTAGTAAACAGAAACACCAACAAGCTATGATGACCTTCAATTAAATATTATTGCAATTGTGATTAAAACACTACTGACAATCCTCAAATAATTACAAAGAGTTCTATAAAGAAAGTACAGACTGTCCCAAAAAAAACTATACAATCAAAGATTTTTTTTTTTGGCCAAATATTTAAGTTCATCTCAACTGTTGTTTTACTGATTCTTTTTAGGAATGTTCCAGCTTTCATGAGATTTTTAGTTAGTGTAATTTGGAGGTCTGGTTCAGGAGTTATGGCTAATTATCTGAGACAGTTGAAAACCCTGTTGGGCCAGTTTCGGCTATCCTGATATCAACAATGTTGCCATTGAAAATCGCCTTCAAGACATTCTTTATTGAAAATTAAAATAAAAAGTAGGTATAAAGTGATGCTTCTTATGATATAACATAATATATAACTTTATAATGTCGCAATTGCTAATACAAACATGTAGCATTGGGAAATTCAATTCAACAGTGTCGTTTGTCTCAGCATTTCCATGTTTCAGCAGAAAGGTAGAAACTATAAAAACACCTTGTGAAAGTAAATGAGACCTTAGCACACAAACAATCTTTTCTTTTATTGCCCTTTGTTGAACAATGCTTTCTTCATTGTCCTCCTGACATTTGAGCCAGTGGGGAATAGGGAAGGGTTAAATTGGTCCTCCACATTAGAGCGTTGTCCCCACATTTGTCCATCAACAGCTTGTTAGACTGTACTAGTTTCAGCAGTCAAATTCCCCAAATTGCCATGAATTCATGAGTACTGTACCCTTTTTGAGAGTGAGTCTTCATTTCCGCCCAAAACATAATGATTGCTGGGCGTCATTGAAAAATAATATATTGATAGTTCAATGCATGGATAATACATTCACTCTGATCTGTACATATTCTTTTGTTGAAACTGATTTTTAATCCCCCACAATGATGTACCACGCCTTATATCATAGTTTCTTGAACCTTCAGGTGTAACTGGCCAAGTGGTATTTATCCTTTGATGTTCAACTGACAATATCTCAGTTCGGGTCCATCACAATGGATGAAATAAAAGCGAGGATTTAGAAAGGATCTTGTCTAACAAATAAAGTCAAACTATTCTGGCAAACAATGCCACCAGTTTAATTTTTTAGAATTTTTAATTTGATTGTAGAGTTTTAGGGGACCATCTTGTATATTCAATATTAAATGTATTTTTTTGTTTACACACTGCTGATATATTTTATGTCATATCCAGATGTTGGCGGCCATTGAAAGCGCTCTTATTGATAGCCTTTTGTTTGTCAATCAATGGTTTATTGTGCAAAAAATCTGAAAAAATTCCGATTTAAAATCGGACAAATATGCTTCATAGCATCGTTAGTCCTAGTATTCCTTTGATCCTTTAATAGAAGATAGCTGAAGATTTCATGCTAGCTATTTCCGTGAGTCTACATGAAGGATGAACCCCATAGGTGGTAACGTTTCATATAGAATTCCCAAGGATGCAAAATGATGTATTACCATTGATTCCGTTATGCGCTTGTATGATGTTGTACAGTAGCGGCTGACGGAATAAATGGCAATACCTCATTTGCATCCTTTTGACTTCTATATAAACGTTACCAGTACCAAATACTATTACATCAATGGGATTTTGCACCATTTTGAAAAGCGCCCTCATTTCAGACCTCTTTATATTGTCCTCTATGGCATCCATACATTACTCTTTCTATTTAATGCGGGCCTCAAAATAATTCTTCATCAGTTTAATCATGGACATAGGAGAGAAGGACCCACAACACACGAGATTCAAAGACCCTATCACGTTGCAGCCTTTTTTTCATAAATCCCAACTTATCCCATTTACCGGCTTAAGAAAATGCGATAATCACCCTCTCAGCAGAGGATGACTGGCATCGCTCTACTAGGCTGTAGGCACGTCCTTCTATGCTGTGTTTTGTTGTCCTCCATCGGGGGACTAGGGAAAAACCAAGTGTAAATTCATAATAAATTATTAAAATCAGAAATCGTCTGTTTCCCACAAATAACACGGCACATTTTCTTGAAAAAGAATAAAATGTCACTTCAATTTCATTCCCCAATATCAGTGACAGTGGACGCACATAGACTTCAGCAAACATGGAGTTAAAATATTCAATCACCGGCCCGGTATGCGTTGTAGAAAACACTTCAGATCCCTTTCAGCTAGGAGTTCAGGACCAATTGTTCTATTGGTCGGCGCAGCTGAATAGATTTTCAGCTGTTTACCGCTCTCACATTTAGACTGAGTAGCTTTCAGGACAAATACTTAACCTCATTCACAATAAATAAATATTGAGCTCTATATGCGTTTTTCAATTAACTTTGGCCATGGTTTTCATCATTTATTCGAAAGGAAGAAACTAACAACCAAGCATGAGGATGTTGCTGGGCAAGCTTTGACCTAACAACATTGGGCAGACCAAAAATCCGTAACTTATTGCTTAACTCATTTCTATTCATTTACCCGCGTGTTTTTTCAGAAGAAAATTTAGTGTCAACGACCTATATTATAATGTACAACTGGTTAGTTATTTGTGAAAGAGGACGGGTTATTGTGTCACTCAACCCGAATCGCGGCTCAGGTAACACCTGGCTATAACCATGGCCCCACATACCGGGCCATTATAATATCTTTAGCTCATGGGTTGCTGAGTCTATCATATCCATTGGTCTTTGATATTGGGGGAAAAGAAATTGAGGTGGAAGTTTGTTATTTTTACGAAAATTGTGCCAGGTTTTATGTGGTGAACAGACAAGTTATGTGATGTAAGTAATTTATATGAATTTACACTTGGTTTCCCTTACCCCTCGATGGGGACAACATAATTTGGTATACGTGTGGTTATTTGGTCCACGCCCCTTAGTCTATACTGAAAGTTCAGCCTCCTCAAATTCTGAATGATATAAATTGGCAATATTGGAAAGAAGACTATCAAGATCTAGGAAAACATTAATGTTAAAACCCCCAATTGCATGTCATTTCATCATTTAAACTAGTGCTTATTAACCCTTGTCGACCTGAGTATTTTTGAACAACCCCGGAAGGGGTACCACACCTTGACTTTTCTTTATGTACATCCAATTCCTAGATAATATATTTGGTACCTGCAGTCATAGCTTCATTTACAGTACCTCGTTCGTTTGATCAAAACCGTCTAGGCTGCTTCTCTAGATACCTTTCCGAATGTATGCTTGAATGAGGGGTGTAAACGTCAAATTCCACTCTAAATCTAGTAGCGATGTTGCGGCTTCCCGTCTTACGGTACTCATACAATAGACTTCTTTGAGCGCAGCGCGAACTTTAAAAGAAGCCTATTGTTGAGTACGACGAGAGCCGCAACAGCTACTGAAACATGTAGCCCGATAGCAGAGAAAATCAATTCGGTGCTTAATAAACCATTCAAATCCACGTAAACGCCTTTTAGCTTCTGAAAACTTTTTTGACTATAATCGTGTTTGCTTCAATGGTTTCATGAACTGTGAGTTGAATGTTACTGATTTTGAGCGCCTCTGCCACTGTGTTTGGATACTAAGGAACACAAAATGCCAGATTATCTTTGTTCGTTTATGAAACAGCTCCCAACTAATCCCCCGGGACGAATCTCCGCTGTCCAAAACTTTTCTACCCGTGATACATGGTTTGAATCTATTCTAATGCTTTTTAATTGACTTGAATCAAAGTTTTTATGTAACCCTTCCTTTTGGGAAGGGGAGGGCATCCGATATTAAACATAGGTTGATATAAACGGAAAGTTGCTCTTAGTTTGCTATATTTTCTGCCTGAACTTTCAAGGGTAATGCCGAGTTATAGTCTTTCATAGTCAGTTTCGTACTCTCTTACTGATACCCATTAATCTACGGCAGGTTGTGGGCGCAGCAAATCTCCTAATATGATGACAAGTGCATAACAGATATTTTATGAATGCTGATTACATTTATCAAGTTTAGAAGGTGCGAGGTCATCCGGTAAAAAAAAAGAGAAAAAAAAAAAAAAAAAAAAAATACATTGTGATGGTATTCTGTTGGGATAAACACTGTCGAATTTATTTCATTCTGGACCCGATTTGCTGCCCTGAATCCGTGCATTTGAATGTGAACATTAAAAACCCCGACCACTTGATTCAAACAATTAACTCGGCCTATTATACCAACCGATAGTTTATGGGATGATCTTGCAGTGAATTAAGCACTTTTTTAAGGGCGCACCTATTTTCAAAACAAGTGAGATTTTTCAACATTTTACAGGGTAAATGGCTAGTAATAGTAGCTTTTTACATTTCAAAATTAGGGTGACAATTCCCAATACATAAACTTATCGTGGCACCAAACTAGCACGTGTCTAATCCATTGCAAATAATAGCTTAGTCTTTCTTGGCGCATGAAATTGTACATTTCAGATTAAGGAGAATCCGACAAAACCGTGCATCCTCTACAAAGATGTATCATACACGTATGTTGAAGTGAACCAACATAGTAACCGACTTGCCAATGTTCTTAAAGACGAAGGCCTGGTCAAGGTGATTACGGAATTTACACTTGTAAATTTTAAAAGAGGATCTGTCCTCACAAGAATAGAATATCTTAAAAAAGACCACCATTGCTGATTTAATAGTTGAAGGCGTTTCAATAGGGAGGTTTTGAGTACATCTTTAATCGCCTATTTTAACCCCCCCCCCCCCCGCCTATAATACAGTCTGTCTGATTGGCTCATGAACAGAACATGAAACAGCTAGCCCTCTGGGTAACCAATCAAAAGAGTGATTCTATATCTCTGTGCAAACCATAGCCCCGGGACCATAGCAACCTTTTTACAGTATCTCTAATTTGCTAATTACATGATATTACCTTCCAAGTAACCAATCAAAATAGTGGTTAGATGCAGATAGATAGGCAGGTAGTACCCTGGGGTTTTAGTTACGCCATCGTAACTCATGTATTTACCGATTTTGTTTTTGATTTAATTGACAAATTACTGTATTTTACAATATCTCATACTGTTATGTACTACACATTTCTTGTTGTTTTAGTTGTGGTTAATATTATTTTTACCTTTTTTTATTTTTAATGACTGCTCTGTTCACCGTAAATACATCCCTCGTGCGATTCAAAGAGGAAAGACGTGACATGCCTCTTCATGTACAACGAACCTGCCTACGTGTTTTCTTGGTTTTCGCTCCGCAAACTTGGCGCCATACCGGCTCTCGTACCTTTTCATCTCCGTGGAAAGGCACTGCTACAGTGTATTACCATCACCAAAGCATCAACCATAATATGTGGTAAAGGTACAAAAATCAGTTATGTTGATTAGAATCGTTCGTTAGTAGATACAAATCCAATAGTCGGTCGGGAGGTTACGCCAGCATGCGTTGTTTTCTTTTACACGAGAAAGCAATAAAATCGCTATGACCTCAATAGCTGGTCTAAGACGCTCTGGACGATTTATTGATTTGATGTCCAAACTATGTGATTTCTTTTTAAAATAATGTATTATTGCTGCGGAATGTCAACTACATACCTAAATTGGTCCAATATGATTTGAATTGGGGGTTATAAACAAATGATTGAAGTTATGAAGTTTAAGTTTGAAAGTATAGAAAGTATGGAAATCCAAGCAAATTTTAAAGCATCCCAAATCATTACTTAAATTCTCTGCTTCAAAAATGGTTGTGTAGACCTCGGACAATATAAATAATTACATTTACTGGCACCACGGAATTGCACCCCATAACAGTCCTCTTTCGTTCTCTGGTGGGTGTGAGCTTCAGCACCATTGACATTCTGGTTATACTAATTTTTCCGTTTTTACACAGATTCCGATCTCATAGATGCGATTGCAGATATCCTACCGGATTTACAACGGCAGGGTATAACAACAGTTTTAGTGCATGGAACTTCAGACCAGAGTTTACCCGATGGCTTCACTAACCTTGAACCGTTACTTAAACGGTCAAGCGATCGTCCTGTGCCTCGAGACAGATGTGAAAAGTTACGTTTCACTGACAGTGCTTTGTACATGTTTAGTTCAGGAACTACAGGTAACTACAGGCACAATTTTTATACGCAGATTGACAAGTAATTAAAGGAGTCAACATACACTCTCTCTCTCTCTCTCTCTCTCACTTTCTTTCGAAATAACTCTCCACTTCAAACAAGTACACTTGTATCGTAGTCGGAATGTACTCAAAATGTACTTCTCATGAAAAATGTACATTTCGAATATACTTGTGATGTATTTCTGAGGTGTGCAAATTTTAAATGTGAAAATATACTCCCCGCCTAAAAAATCCGAACGATGTTGAAATGGCCATCAACGTGCTCAAACTGCTTTCAAATGAACGCGCCAAGCCAGCTGGATAAATCTCTCAAACTTCCACATCATGCTTCGTTGTCAATGCATTACGGACACAGGTCAATAAGCAAACACATTACGCGAACAACGCTCCTGGCATTTATTATTATAATTCACCTACATACCTACATATCTTTTTAATACAGTAATTTATATCGTTCGGATTTTTTAGGCGGGGAGTATATAATGCTGAAAATGCGTTCATTCTGTAGGCATTATCGCAGAGCAGGTCCTTTGCGAGTACATTTCGAGTGAGTACAGTGTGCTGGAAATGTACTTTTATCTCTTGGCATTACTTAGATATACATTTGCAACGTAAAACCTATAGTGTTATTTTTTTGTACCTTCACGCAAGATTCAGATTCAGATTTATTTTGTCTCTTCACGCAATAATATATAACACCCCAAAAAATTACCAAGCGAAGAAACACAAGACAAAAGTAGATGTCGTGACATGACCTTTGACACGACATTCCCAATGGGGCGCTGGTCCGTTGTAACTGTTGTTTTCAACGAATCTATTCATTCTGCAATGTTGTATCTGAGACACGTTTTACTAACGAGATTCCAGGCAACTAGTCATTGATATTGAAGGATTTAACTGTTTTTACCCACCCATATGTGAGACAAATACTTATTTGTTTATACTAAGGACTTTAACTTAAAAGTCGTGAACACCGTACACGACGTTTGGCCAATTAAAAAAATCATTTTGACCTTCTGTGTTCGTTGTATACACTCACAGGTTCTTCCCAAAGACCTACAACAGAAGTCGCCAGTTCATTCCCGTACAGCTAGGGACAGCTAGTCGATATTGCTTCCGACTTTTACGTGCACGTTTAGCTATCAACCAAAAGAAATATTATACTTTGACTACGCTAGTGACTGACATTCGCGAAACCCTCAAAGCTGTCCTCACAGCAAACGACTTTACCAAAGTTGAGAGGAATACTGACAGTGCTTTTCAGCGAGAATTTGCCAAAGCCAAGACAGATTGGCAAGTTTAATAGACTTGTTGAGAAGAAGGAATCGATCCGTCGACGCAACTCTAGACCTGACCTTCCGACTGAACCGCAACCTATCTGGAGCAGAAACTATAGGCTTCTGCAGCGCGGACTTAATTTCGCTGTACCTCCGAAGGAAGTGCCCCAACTTCAAATAGTGTCTGCTATCGAATCGAAACTGAAGTATTTGGGCAAAGATGACCGTGAAGAAACGCGTAGTGCTGTGACGTCCATTTTGAAAAACGCTAAGACCCCTCGATCTAACATTTCTGTTGATGAGCATCGGGCTCTTAGGGACCTTAAGAGGGATCACTCTGTTCAGATTCTCCCTGCTGACAAAGGACGTGCTACTGTTATTCTCAGCAAGGGTGCATACTCGGATAAGTGCAAGCAGCTTCTCAGCTCCATCCACTAGCCACACCCGACTCAAAATTGATCCGACCCAGAAACTCGAGCGTGACATTGGACTGTTCCTCTGGAGACTCCGCGACAATGACAAGACTATCGATAGTCAGGACTATTGGAGGCTGGTGCCCTCTAATAGCCAAGCTCCTAGGTTCTATGGATTACCCAAGATACACAAAGTGGGTGTCACCCTGCGCCCCATTGTTTCGGCTACTGGCTCTCCGACCTACAACAACATAGCCAAGGAGTTGACCTACATACTTCAACCGCTAACCGGAAAGACCAGACACCATGTGAAAGACTCGCGTGATTTCGCTACGTTCATATCTACTGTGACCCTCAAAGACTCGGAGGTGCTAGTATCCCTTGATGTAGAATCGCTATTCACATCTGTTCCTCTGAAGGAGGCCATTGACATGGACCGTATCAAAAATGACGCGACACTGATTGACAGGACATCCCTCCACATCGCTGACGTGAAATATGTTGGGAGTTTTGTTTGGCTAACACGTACTTCATGTACTCCCTCAAACTGATGGGCTAACGATGGGTTCTCCCGTTACCCTACCAGTGGCTAACCTGTTTATGGAGTCCTTTGAGCAGGAAGCCCTTCTGACTGTACCTAATTCACCGCGCATATGGAAACGTTATGTGGACGACACTTTCTGTGTTATAGATCGAGACTATTTAACGTCTTTCTTTGACCACCTCAACAGTCTTCTCAAGGATGTCATCAAATTCACTCGTGAAGAGGAGACCAACGGACAGTTCCTCGATGTTTTGGTTAAGAGGAAACCTGACCTTACTCTTGACACGACTGTCTATCGCAAGAAGACCCACACCGACCAGTACTTAAATTTTGACTGTCATCATCCAGTGCCAGCCACATTACAATTATTGATCGGACATCTTCCATTCACGTGTACACGGACGTACACAGCTCTGCTCACAACGTCCTACGTATTTTCTATGCATTACTACCTTTCTCACATCAGTGCTCTCTACCGGCTCGTATTGATTTATTCAACTTACTTTACAATAAAAGGGTAATACTTTACTTACATGAAGTGCAAATAATGTTTCCTGAAGCTTTGTACATCAAGTCTACCCCTAACAACTTCAACAGGGACAAAGGAGCAGAAATTCCTCCTCGACCATGAACCGGAAACTTATTGTTCTCTTCCCCTTTGTTTACTGATGTATATAAGGTGCAACATCATGACTGTTTAGTTTGCTCTGATGATGGCATTCGCTAGAGTGTCGAAAGCTCAGCCTTCCAATTTGGATGCCTCTAGGGAAAGATTATTTCTAGTAGTTTAAAATGAAACCTGTAAGGCTTGTCGTCAATAATATCCCGATTTTTGTTTCTCTAGGCTTGCCAAAGCCGAATCGAGTTTCACATGCACGTTTTTACCTGGTCACTAATATACTGTATGGCATCTCATCATCAGATACAGTTTATGTATCGCAACCATTTCACCATGGGCTTATATTCGTACCAATAGTTTTAAGCGCTCTCAAATTAGGTGAGTAAAATTAACATAGAAATCTAATTTTGGAATGGTACAATTTGCGCCCCTACTTTTGTGTTCCAACTTTATAACAATATTTAAAACCCATGTTGGGTATTGTAAAATGTTAAAATATGAGTGAATCCCCTCGGTAAGTAGTCACTTGCACGGCTTATCCAACTTGACCGTAGTGCATTAAGTTTGCCTTGTATATTTTTGTGTATATTTTATAGAAATAAAGATGGTAACACCCAGTTGATTCTTCCACTAGACAACCTAGTCTAGCAATCCCTACTTAAGTGCCCACTTTCACGCCTCTCTTCAAGTTTTATTCGACTCAATATTTTTATTTCTTTGGGTATTGCCCCTTTTTCAGGTGCTACTGTGGCATTACGACCGACCTTTTCTGCAGTTCACTTTTGGGATGATGTGCGAAGGTTTAGAGCAAGTGTCATTCAATATACAAACGAAATCTGCCGTTACCTGTTAGCTCAACCACGGGTAAATTATTTAAATGCAATTATGATGTACAGTCCGTTCAATTAGTTTAGATGTCTTTATTAATTAACTCACGAAAAGAAAGTTGTTGGGTACCATCGGACCTAAAACGTTTTTGATATGAAGAAAGGAATGGGTCAATCTAAACCTTAAAATCTATTGGAATCTTGACATTTCACCCCCGTTTTGAAAATGAGCGGATGAAGGTTTGGTACCAATAGTAATTACGTTTCCTGGAAGGTTCCATTGACTCCACTTTGTAGGTAGTAAAAGTTGTCGTCAGAGGTTATGATTCGCGATCAATATTGTCCGCCACTGGTATGAATGAATAATGCCGAAATTTATTCAACAGGATCAAATCTGAACCGTTATTATTTGACCAAGGTTCCACATAACAATAACTTGAATGGACGGCATTACAGGAGATTTCTTTGCGGATTCTTTTGTTCGCAACCAATTCATTAAAAAGAGAGGACCTCTATTCATTTATATGCCCGTGCACAAATCCACGCGAAAACACCTGAAATCAGAGCAAGATCCATGAATCAATAATTGTTCGTAACATCTTTTGAAGCACCACTTCAAAACATGTTACGTGAATGGGTTTGCCATCAAAGTTGCCGAGTCAAAAGTCAGTATTCACCTCCACCCAGTTTGTTGTCGTTTGCCAATAAAAATCAGCGTAAATTAAATAAAAATCCAAAGAAGAAATCTGTTTTCAAGTTGGAACCCAATGATCTTGTTGAAATAGTTTTCACCATATCTGCGTTGTTTTAGTTCAGAAGTATAAATAATCCAAAGTACATTAAGTGGCTAGTGACCCTTTTTGTCATCTACTTCTGAATTAAAACATGTAGTATAATAAAACTTAGTCTTATTTTAACCAATTTGCCAAAATGAATATGAATAATTTAAGACAAAGTAGGAGCAACGTTATTTTTACCCCGGTACAATCAGAAATTTGACTTTTTGGCTATTTTGAGCGTTTTTCGCCCCATAACCTCGAAACAAAGGTCGTCATAAACAAACTACAGGGTGTCCACAAAAAAAGTTGCAAATGTTAAAAATGAATAATTAAAAAAACCTAAAAAGAATAAAAAAGTAACGTATTATTTACATCGTGTCATAAATGAAGTCCTGGCTTTTGAATACCGTTTACAACATCCGATTTGTTTTTTTGCAATCAAAAGATATTGCTAATAGGGTGAAATACAAATATTACGTGATTGTTTTATTTTTTCACCTCCAACGCGGGCGCTTTTGCTTGCACCATTTTTGTGGACATCCGGTATACTGTATTGGAATTTCTTTGTACCAGGAAGAACAATTGATATACATTTCAACAAGAATGGAACAAATTTAAAATTTTCCTCTTATGTAACCTTTCATTTTCCACTCACTGAGATACATGAGATACATGCGATGCCCCTAAAGCCAAAAATCTTTCTTTGGACGTGCCCTAACTAATTTTAGAGTTTAATCATCAAATGCGCAATTGCCCCTCAATTGGTCACGAATCTGCTCTGGTATAAGGTGCGGATTCTTGCACAAATAATGCTGTGTTATTACGTCGTACAGTATAGCCAATAAAGAGCCGTTACCATGGGAAAGGAAATCAATTCAGTCACCGTATTCCTTTTGTAAAACAAAGGTTATTAAAATTAACAAAGTTCTAGCTGGATTTCTTATACCAGTGACGACTCTATAAAGGAAATCTAGAGTTTTGACATACTGATATACCTGTGCGTGGACAAACTGTAGAGTTACTCCATAGTGCTTCTCTGAGGGCTTAGTGTGTAAAAAGCGAAAGCGCATACGCTAGAGAATTCGGCAGCTTGTGAACAATTGGACTTTTTTCAGCAGTGACGGCACCACGGAGGTACAGTGCAACAGCTAGGGTGGGTGTTTTCCAACAAAATATTTTCTTCTCCCTCCACTCCCGCAAATTAAATCAAGGCCCAATTAGCAAGACATGATTTCATTAGACATTAACATTTTTATGAATATTTTTAAAAGCCTTGCAAGAGGCAATGGTGCTTTTTGATAGGGTTACCACCTCATCTCCAAATGATACTATCCCATCTTTCCTAACCCCCGAATTTTCGATTGTTGAACGCCCCCTCCACAATAGTTACATTCCCAAAAAGTATGTGCTGGTGCCGCCACTGTTTAACAGCAAGAGAAAAAGCTTTGGCTCCATCCGTAACAGAACAAGTAAAGGTTTTCTCAGTTGGTTCCCGTCCTGAACCCATACCATTTTAAAATTAGCTTGGGGCCACCCAGAGTTTTGCCCCGAATCCACGATGGCAGCCAAACCCAAAAGTGGCCGCAAAATTTCATTTTATAGTCCGTTTAACATGTTTAAGTTCTTCATGGCAATGTTTTATTTCGTGATTCGGCACCCTGAAACACCTCCCTTTCAAATTAGATTGAAGATCATCCCCCGGGGATCATCCATAATATGGATCATCCAAATCCAGAATGGCAGCCAGAATTACCTTAATTAGGCATATACTGCAGGGATCCTAAATAAATAGGGATAGGAGACTCGATCAAGAGAATGGAGGCATACTGCATGGAATCTGTAGCTTATAGTTCGCCAGTCGTACGTGGCGCCATTACGCTACGTCATCCCCGGTCAACGTCATGCTGCATAAATTATTAGCTAATTAGGTAGCTTATCGAAATGGTGGCGCTATCGCTATCGATATCCAAATCGCCTATGGGCATTTGTACACGGTGTCACCTGCCTGTATACTGCCTCTTAGTTTTTCCTGAAAAGGTTGAACCTACATTACAGCCTATACAGTCTTCTTTGGGTTTACCCGGGCTTTTGGTCTCAAATCCAAGATGACTGCCAAAATGGTCGGCAAAATCACCTTACTTTTATTCAAACTACTAAGTTTTTCAGGTCAAAATGTTCTCAATTCTGTCATGTGATTTGAAATTAGCTAGGATGGCATCCAGGATCTTGTTTCTAATGCAAGAATGACAACCAAAACCAAAATGCTTAAAATTTGTGCATCACATTGAATTGCTAAGGGTTCTCTTTACCCCTTGTGTGTCAATTCGGGGTTTGCATTCTACTGGAACCCGATCTTGTTGTACAGAATACTCACCTGATATTTATGTTTATGTAAATATGGCAAATAGCTCACAGCAGGTTAAGAAACCGTGTCAATGTTGAGTTTATCTATCTGTAAGTCAGATGAGTGGGCTGTTCTTCTACTATTTCCAAAAGAGCTGGTCGTATCCTCATCTGTGCTATCCATTCCGTTTTCGGCTTAATGTTAACCGCGAAAGCGGAAGCAAAAGCGAAATCGCTAGTGAATTCGGCAGCCTTAACGAAATAA
>JAMKCH010054538.1:0-10174 GCA_023653785.1 Ophioderma brevispina | reverse complement strand
GGTCGCCGCGCAGCAGCCGGATGCCACTTTTGTTTCGGAGCTTGTCCAGTCGACACGTATTATTTTCTGTCGTTTACGTGACCATTTTATGTTGTTTAGTGACTAGACGTTTCATGTTATAGCGGCGTGCTTGTATCGTTAGTTTTGATGTTCAAATAAATGTCTATTAATTGTTTGTGAATTCAGTTCAGTGTCTTTTGCTCCATTTTATGTGTTTTGGTGTTATATGTATGAAAAATCTCACTTCGGATCCGTATCCCTGCGCCCCCAAATAAATCATTACACTGGTGAGTCAGCGGTGCGGGTTTCGAAGATAATTCCGAATCGTTATGAACTCTGCCGAGGCCTACGGGAGGTCGAGATAACGGATCAAACTTGAGTGAATTTTTGCATCAAAGCAGGTAAGACTCTCGAGTAAATAAAGAGTCGCAATAGCGTTCCGTACACGAGCGACATCGCTTGTAGCAGTATGTCCAAAACCTACAGAACATTTTCTTGGTGGATTATAAGTTCTAACCAAAACAATGGATAACTGAATCACCCCGTGACTCGTATAATGGTTTAAACCCGATCAAAAGTCACGCAAGGGCCCTACAAGAATAAGTACGAGTATAAAACCATTGCCAACTTATGGGTGTGGTACCAATGTGGCAAATTTCACAAGAAACGTGTATATGATATTTTTTTATTTTGATTATTTGACCTTTCGTTTCTTGTTATAATTGCAATTACCTATTAGAGACAAAAATCGGTCATAAAATGGCTTGATGCATACTGCCTGTCCAAAAAGCACGAAAGTATATGTAAACACATTATTCTTAGCTATTAATACCCATGGGTAAGAAAGCACCAATTTTGTTTTATAAACCGTCAAGAGAAAATGATCGATGTATCTATTCCAATTCATGGAATGGGGCGATCTTCGTTATTTACCTTGAAATAACCACGAATCGCACTTCAGAGACAAAGTTATGTGTCGTCACATGTATGATGTTTTACTTATTCGTTCCACCCAGAGACCCCGAATAGTCCCTCGTCAAAAGCAAGACCAAGTTAGAGTTACACATTTTTTGGCCAAAAAAAAAAAAGACATAGCTATACCAAGAATGCACATTGAACCAAACGTTTGCCCTTTTTTCCTTAAACTATTGACACTATAAAACAAATTTTGTACTTCAGATTGAAGGAAATTTGAATAATTTTCCAACAATTTTTTTTGAAAAATTGGCTTCCGATTGAGAAAATTTTGAACTAATTTTTCCATAAACAAAATGTGCGTACCTTTGAAAATGACCCATTTGCCTTACAAAATTGGCAGGAAAAAGGGTGTTGATAGACCAAAGGCTAAAAATGAGACTGATGTATGGGGCAAGTCCCCGTTGGTCAATTGTGTTGAAGAATTCCCCCCCCCGCCTATACCCAACCCCCATGATCATAGCGCTAGTAATGCCAATTTGTAGGTAAACCAATTGTGTTACAAACAAACCCACCGGTGTAAATATGTGCAAGACAAAATTGGGATTCTTCATTTGTATGATGCTTTATCCTTTCAAGCATAAGACTGACTAGTCTATAGTCTAAATCAAGATAAGTTAGAGTCAATCCCTACCCCATCATGCTTGCTATAATTAATGCCCAGGTTAAGTACCTGATTGTTTTCACAGTTATAACAATGTTCCAGAAAATTGCAATTTCTCCATAAAATGTCACTTTCTGGAAGGTTGTGATTGTGTGCTTTGTGTTGGTATTTAACCAATTGGTTTCATTCAGGTAATCAAGACCCAGTGGGGCCTGAGCTAAAAAATGTGAGGACAAAATGCAATGGATAGTGGTTTCCCTGACGAGGCACCTACAAAAGTAATGGCGATCTACATAGATTCACGTAGTCAGGAGGTTTCCTATTACCAGGGCCACATGCTGTGGCTTCTGCCCTTTGGACTAGGCTATTAGCGATCTGGCCATTTGTTTGAAACAACATGATTTGGCAAAAGTCCTCCAAACTAATTTACAGGTGCCATATTTGATTTTGAACATTTAGTTTCTGATAGTAAAGACATTATGGCAGCATGATTCGCGTGTGTGTGTCCGTCCATGTGTCTACAATTCTATCTTGTGCATTTGGTAACACTTTTGGTTAAAATTCTATGTTTTTAGTGCAGTGATGAATTAATTCATACTGGTATGCTTAAATACATTGAGACAAGGTATCTTATGTGCGGTAACAGATGAGGTCAAATGTCATTCAGGTCATTAAGGGTCATATCTTGTGCATGTGGCATACACCTTTTGTTATCATGTTTATCTTTTAAGTGAGTGGATGGAATCAACTCTATTCTTTTAACCACATAATCCGACGACCTATTTGGAACCGTTGTAAACCTATTTTTTTGCTTTAGCTCTCATCATGCTTTTTCACTTCTCAAAAAGTTAATATAAAACCATGTTTATTTTTTGTTATGCTGCAGTTTACGTAGTGGACTCAACCACAGCCAACTTCATATTATTTAAGTTTCATGACCTGTTAAAGACCAAGTGTATTCCTTTGTTATGCACTGTCACCCTATTCGTGCTTTGAGATTAATTTAGAGAATCGGGTACTTTCTCTGCGCTTATTTCATATTTCTTCTTTGATTATTTTTTTATCCCTCTGTCGCTTTAGCAGAAGGTGATTTTGTCATAGCGAAATCTGTCAGCGTCTGTCTTTCTGTCTCCACCGAACTCAACCCTCACCCAAACTCGATGACACTTGCAACCACAGGACCTTAGTATCTACCCACTTGCACGTGACGACGGTCCTGTAGGCCAAAGTTCAAGGTTATACTTTGTGTATTTTCAAAACTCTCTTACCAAGTTTTCGGCTCTCATTAAGTCTCTCCTAAATTCTCACTGCTTTTCAATAATTGTACTGGCTACATAACTAAATGGAACTTCCAGATCCTGATTTCCAATGATGAAACAAGGTCCAGGGGGGGGTAAATTGTATTCAAAGGTGGATATGATGCGTGACAAAAAACGCGTAAAAAGGATCTTTTTTTCCAAAAGGGCGATGTCATTGTTTATGGTTTCAAAAATAGCAAAAATAGGAAAAAAGGTATGTTGTTTCTTAAACCCTGAATTTGTGATATACGTGTGTAGGTATCTCATTAAGCCGGGATCACAATCATCAAAAATCATTGTAATATGGAAATTGGAAAGTAAAGCAAAGCAAGGATAAATAAAGGGTCTATAACACACAATGGTTCTTAGCTTGTTACGACGGTTAGTTTTTCATTCTAATGTATAATAATGGATAGGATCACGAGCTTTATAACTATAGACGGGTATTTTGCGGTGTGAATTTCCACCAATTTTTGTTTCAAACTACTCCCGAATCAACCGCTTTCGTCCTCATCAGTCTTCATCAAATAGTAAAATTTGTTGTTCGAAAAGCAAAAAACGGCTAATTTCAGCTTTATGAAATCTACGGTAGGCGCTATCCATTATGGCCGACTCAAAGTTGGAATCCCGAGTTGACTATTGTAATTTGGTCTTGCAAGTGTGAGATTTTGACCATCACTCCCTGCTCCTGGAGCTAGTTGTGGCAACCGTTCCGAGCGGGAGCTGTGTCATTTATATTGAGTGTCTGCTGATCACAATAGCATAGCGACACCCACCACACAAGCTACACAATAAAAGAGTATCATAGCGCAATTTTGCATACCTAAACAAGTATTTGTCTTTCTCCAATACCTAAACAAGTATTGATGGCTATTATTGACCCCTTTATGCGGAAAAAACCCAAAACCATATTCTTTTGGACACCGAGAGGCTTGTCTGAGCTTGGTGTCATCAGAAAATATCCTGGGGAAAGTTAATTTCACTAGTATAATTATCCGAGTAAAGGTATTTAAAAGGGGAATGCAATTTTGAGCCAGGGGCGAATCCAACAATTCTCAGGAGGCAGGGCCTGCGGCACGACTAAGTCGAAAAGTCGCGATGGGCTTGCTGATCGGCCATAATTTGCGCTACAGGCAATCTTCACTTCACTTTTTCAAAAGAACATTTTTCATGCGAATTATGATAGAATATAAATTTGGAAATTTGTAAGTGATTCACTAATAACAAAATATAGGTATGATAAATGGGCTTAAAAAATATAAACAGACTGATGGGTTAAGTGTCACAAGAATTCTCTCTCGCCGCCGAAGCGCGGAACCCTCCAAGGCAATGTTTGCTTTCTCTTCCGAATAACATTTTCTGATTGCAAATTTGATAAAAACAATTTGAGATATTGTATTGGTTAACTTTCAAATGCATATAGGCCCAATGATCGACGGTATAACTAGTAAAATAGGTCATGCATGTAAGGTTTTATTTGAACTAATTATAAAATTAAGGTGTTATGGAAGTCGTAAGCGGCACGGGCGGGTCGCAGACCTTGAGGTATTATTTCAATACATTTACTAGGGGTCTATAGGATCCGGAGAATTCGCATTTAGAGAACTTTATTTCGGCACTTATTTCCGCATTTGCAGTGCAGCGATAAATCGGCTTTTTCCCTGAAAATTGCCGACCCGGGCGCAATTAATGCACCCACATTATTTCCAAAGTTATTTAAAAAGTTATAAACCTGAAGTGACTAAAGTTGTCCGTTTCATGGGTAGTGATAGGCCTGTCCTAAAATGTTTATGTTGCTTTACCGCGCGTAGCGCGGAAAATTTTGTGAATTTTAGGGATGTGAACCACAGGTTTTGAATACAAGTACCGATTCCGGAACCCTTTTTCAAATCGTTTATGCTGAAATGACTATGGACCCTAAATGCGTGTAAATCCTCATTTAGAAAATACAACACTTTTTTCTTGGATTTTTGGGTGATTTTTTAGACCCTTTTCACGTTACGTACGGAAACGTCCTGACTGAAAAACATACCCTTTTTACGTTGCTTCCTTGGACCCGGATGATACTCCTGTCTATGAAGACTGAGCCCCCCGGTATCCTTTAGGGTATTTTATTTCAAAGTACCTTATACTTCGTTATAGTTCCTTATAAGTAATGTTGATATCTGCAAGTTGTTCAGTGGCGTAACCAGCGGGGGGGGGGGGGGGGGTGCCAGCCCCCCTCAACTGTAACCCCCCCCGCCAAATGAACTGACCTTTTGTGCTGTGTCTATGAGAAGGACCCAAATTAGTCCCCCTCAAAAAATGCCTTGCACCCTTCTGCCCCTCCATTTCCAAAGTTCTGGTTCCGCCACTGAAGTTGTTTAAAAATATATTGAACAATTGTCTCTCTATGCCCTATATACCCTTTTTATATTAAACTATGTGGCACAGAGTGCATGGCCTCGGTCAGTAACCGAAACTTTTACCATCGATTTTCCTACCTCCCATTCTAACAGTTCGTTTAATTTTCGACTGAAACTTCTAAGTTATTGCTAATATTAATGCAATTTTTTATACGTTAATAAAATCGCTAACCCACAAATTTATCCAATATTACGTTTAGCTACTTTTATTTACAAACAGTGCATGCATGAATAGACCCACATTAATAACCAGCAGCTTGCAGCTAGGCATACACTTCGCAAAATACGCCAATTTTAGAGCTTCGTCCATAAAGTGCTAACATTAACAGAATAACCATAATCTCTTGAGGATATCTCCGTTCATTTGCCAACAAGAAACAGCACAGTATTGCCTCCCCTAAATGATAAAAGTCCTAAAGTATTTTTTAAATATGTATATAGCCTCCATTTTTCTGATTAAACTTTTAAAAATATTATTTTCGCATTTTATTTGAGAAAGATTCTCCACGGGAAAAGTAACTTTAAAATAAGAAAGGGGAATCCCAGTAGTTTGTTTTGCTAATTGCACCTGTTTAGATTGCACATAAGGGAAGTTGGGGAATTCCCCAAGAATACTAAACTTATAACTGAAGTCAACTGTTATTTTTTGAGATCAGAACATTGTAAGAATCATGGAATTCCCACCAACAAAGTATTATGAAATATGTGGTTCAGTGCACTCGTAACTTAATGTGAAGTTCAAATTGGGGGTCAGCCTGCAAGGTTATGTTTTATGCAGATGCTGTTGTAATGTCTATTTTAGACTGGGACTTTGTGACGTCAGTATATATTTGAGATTTAGTTAGTGCTCGCCGCAGCAGTTGCAATCAGCTTTGCAGTAATGTTATAGCTCGTTTTATCCTACAAAAATGGTAGATATATGCTCACACGGACAGGATTTATAATTCCATTGAGCAGAGTTGCTGTAAGTATTCTACTGTCGTCTTTGAAGCCGAAGTGCTTGGGATCAAAATAAGATTCCATATTGTGGACTATAGAAATCGTGGTGATTATCTTGGAACTGATATCTGTGGATTTTATTCGTCGAGGGACTTAATTTTAACCTTGTCGTTCTTGACCTGCTGGAAGTTACCTTTCGGACTAAGAAGATTCCAATGGAATATACCTGAGGATTTAATAATTGTGACTTTGTATGCTGTCATTTTGAAGTCTTCGCTGTGAGGAACATATCAGCGTTGACTGCAACGCTTCTTGTGGACATTACTGTACATTCTTGGGGACATTAGGCATCAATCTGTTAAATTGGTGTGTAAGTGTGTGACAATTTTTGATATATTCTTGACCAATTACAAATCCATTGAAAATCTGTGTGTAAAAGTTATATCACTTGTGCACAAGGCTCATTCATCATTTGTGTTTGAAAGGTATTTCTGACTGTCAGGCTCCATGAGACGTCAATAACAATAGAGGACAATGTTAACCTTCGCACGAGTAATTATGTTAATTGTCAATGTAGATGATGTAAAATACTTCGAAACACTCATAAAAGTTGTACACTAAATCCACACTAACCATATAGTCGTGTTTAGGATATCTCCGATTATTATTACAACCAAGAACAGCAAATGACTGCCATCTGGGGTGATAAACGGTCCTAAAAGGTAGTTGAAGTTGTAGATTTTTAAGCATTTGCCAAGCAAATTACGTAGTAATTTGTAATGTAAAAGAGGGCTGGGAAAGTGACAGCGGCCGCGTGCGGCGCTTCTTGCCCCTTTTTGGCCCCATGACGCATTGGGTTCCGATTAGCGATTAAAACCTTATTCAATTGCTAAAACTGCCCTAGACAAATCATCGATCAACTTATATTACATGCGACCTTCTGGCTCAAGATATACAAAAATGTCAACATATGTTCACGATCTCACTGAATGCCCAAGAACAAAACCACACTTCGCCAACACTACTCTCAACAATCTAAACACCAGAACAACGTGTGGTAAGCAACAAAACCACAACTAGCGTATCCAAACCCAAAACGCAAACACTACGCCAATACCAAAAACTCCAACATTACAAAAATATACAAACCACACACACTAAATAAAATTAACAAAATCAAGTTGTGTAAACCAGAAACTTTTTAAGTAGTCTTTTTATATCCAGGGGGTCAAGCAATTAGTTTGCAAATGGACGGCTCCAATGGGGCAAACATGAAAACTGAAACTGACACCGATCCTTCTGTTCTTGTGGTTAGGTAGCTGACCTCATGATTCAGTGGCTCTAGGGTTCGAACCTCGCTACATTGCGTATGTTAAAATATTAAAAAATTTCATTATTTTTTTCAGGTTTAGAAGGAAAAAGGTAAGTCCAAAAGAACGATAAAAAATAATTAGCTGCCCTTTTGAGGTTAGTGAGGATACCTGGGGGTGTTTCACTAGATGTTCGTACGTTACTGTCGTACAAACCACTAGTACGTCAGTTCACTCCAAACTGATCGCAGCCACGTACAGGGCGGGGTCTTCTCGTTATTCCGAACGGTGTCATTGTTCCGAAGGTTCGGTATTCCGAGGGTTCGTTTTTACGAACACGCGTTCGTTTTAGCATTCGCTTTCCGAATCCTGAAAAAGGTTTCGGTATTTTCCGAAACTGGGGTTCGCTATGCCGAAACTTAAAAAGGGTTCGCTATTCCGAATTTTAAAAGGGTTCGTCGCGCATCCGATCAAAAAAGGGTTCGCTATTCCGAATCTCAAAAAGGGTTCGTAATTCCGATCTTCAAAATAGGTTCGTTTATTCGAATATTGAAAGGGTTTCGTTATTCCTCAAAACCCATACCGTGTTCGTTCTTCCGAATTTCAAAGAGTTCGCTATTTCTCCGATTTTGTTTTTTCCATGGAATCAATGTCAAATGATGAATTCAGTTTTCAATTCAATTTCATTAAGTGATTTGAGGTATTTTTCTCGAAGTTTCTGGGATATATTTTCTTTAAATTGTCAGAGATATTTTCATGAAGTTTTTTGAGATATTTTCTCAAGTTCGAGATATTTCTCGAATTTTTGATATAATCTCAAAGTTTGTATATTATCTCAAAAGTTTGAGATCTTTTCTCAATTTTGAATTATATATTCTAAAACATTCAAGTTATTATTATCTTGAAGTTCAGATATTTCTCAAAAGTTCGAGATCTTTCTCGAAGGTTCAAGATTATAATTTCGAAGTTGAGACGTTTCTCGAAGTTCAAGATAATATTTCGCAGTTGATGGGTTTATTCTAGAAGTTTGTGATATTTCTCAACAAATGAGTTTTAATAACTTTAATCTTTCGAAATACCGAGTTATTATCTCAAAGATAGAGTTATTTTTAGAAGTCTCATTAGTATCTCGAAGGTTGATATATATTCTCAAAGTTCGTAATATTTTCTCGAAGTTTCTAGATAAATTCGAGGTTTGAGGTATTTCTCGAAGTTTAGTATCATTATTATCTCGTTTTTTGGAGATATTTTATTAGTTGTGATATTTTCTCGAAGTATGTGATATTTTTCTCGTAATAGTTTGCGTTCGTATAGTTTGCGATAAGTTCGAGACATTTTTTGGCAAAGAGTTACATAGATCCCCTCAAAGTTCTACATGTTAACAAATTCTTTTTTATATACTATTTTGTCCTTACGTTAGCGGTATTTGGTTGTGTTAGGCCATAAATAGAATAATTTGTTTCCGGTAGAATTGGAAGAGGGTAAACAAATCGTTTGAAAACATAACTTTGACAATAATACGTATGGTAGTCAAGCCCTTCTGGTGCATTTAAAAATGAATTTTGAATACTAGTATGTTTTTGCATGTTGCAATACTTTTGGCCAGGGTGTTATATACAATTTAAAAAGTATTGTGTACATACACGATTATTTTGCTCACGTTTAAATTTCTCCCAGGCTTCTATGTGATTCAGGAGCTATCACAATAAGTTGCCGGAAGTTCGATAGGGAGACTTTCATTATTTTAACGATTATCCTAAAAAGTAATTTGCCTTGGGAAATGCATTTAGATTAAGAACAACTCCACCATATATTTAACCAAATTTGAAAAAAAAAATCACTACAGTTTACACGCGAAACTGGGAGATATTGTCAGTACGTTTATTTAAGGAAATTTGTCACTCAGTTGGGATCATTTGGCCCTAAGATGTCAAGGGTAAATGAGAAAAATGAGCTTTCTTCTGATACCAAAAGTGACCACTTCAGGTAAATTGGGATTCTGGGGACGAGGCCATTCGGGCCAGACCTTAAGTAATGGCATTATGATAATGTACATAGGGAGGAGTATGCTCAGCAGCTGGGCAGGACTTATGCTACACCAAGGGAGGCTGGGAAAACCCCGGGGAAAAAACCACTCACTCATGAATGAAATGTCCTTACACTTTTTTTAACACTTACATAAATTTACAGTACTTACACAATATCAAAGTTGGGAAAACCCTGATTGAAACTGAAAGAATGGTGTACTGATAGTGATATCCTATATTTTAATATTATGATTGTAAACATAAATCTTACGTTACAGTACATAGGATTTCATGATTTAGGTCTACCACCCAGCACCTTGCCATGTTGTCAAAAGTGATTGAAAAGACTAAGTGATAGTACTGCCCGAAAAAATAGTAGTATTGCCATGGCTAGGCTTTGCCAGATGTACTCTGAACAACTCCTCAGGCAGGATTCAAAGACCATAATAGCTATAAATATAACCGCCCCATACCAGGTCAGGCCATAATAACAAGATAAAGGATGACATCATACCGAATAAATGTTAAATTTACTTACTTGTTAAAGGTATGGCATATCACACTGAAATCATCGAAGAAGCTTTTGAATACTGCATAATGTTGAAATTTATGAAGA
>JAMKCH010054537.1:0-10646 GCA_023653785.1 Ophioderma brevispina | reverse complement strand
ACAATTATCATACATTAGGTAAAAAAATAAAAGGGACTTAAAAAAAAGAGTTGCGTTGATTTCAAGATTTGCTCACATGCATTCAGGCAGGGTATATCTAATAACTCAATAGCTGTATCCGTACCTGTCACCGTTTTATTGAGATGATAGATACGCTCTACGTTCAACGTATAACACAAACAAATGTATGCATCCAAAATATAGCTACATGTAATTTTGGATTTGGGGTGAATATTGTGGATTTTTCTATTTCATTTCTAGATATTTTGTGTTGGATGGAAAAGATTTGTTCTTGATATAGTCTGAATATTTTGTTGTTCTTTATCACACTCTTTCAAATTCCACATAGTAGATGCTTCCCGGTGCACTTTCTATGCCATCTGAGGGCACACACCATTTACGTGTTGTCTTGGCATACAGCGCCGCCCATTGTTAAATTACGGTCAGAAAGTAATTTGAGCCACGCGACCTTGGCAAATCTTCACTGCGCTAGGGAGTTCACAAGTTTTCGACGGTAACATGCCCCAGTGGCGGTAGACGTTTCATATAGAAGTCCCATTGATGCAAATGAGGTATTGCTATTCATTCCGTCAAACGCTACTGCACAACGCCATACAGCGCATGGCGGAATCAATTGTAATACCTCATTTGCATCAATGGGACTTCTATATGAAACGTCTACCCAAGTGGCTGACACGTACACAACAACTTGTTAACATATTCGGACCTGGTGAAATAGCGTTGATTTGGATTTTTTGTACACTGGATATTGCGCAAAATACTTGGCCTATCGTAACGATTTACGCACCAAAATTTTCCTAACTAAATTGTCTAGTTAGCTGACTAGTTTATAATATAGGTTTATATTTGGAAAAGACGAAAAAACGTGAAAAATACGTTATTAGCTGGCTCAATTCTCGATTGCTGTTGTCAAGGCATGCCACACGCCATGCTTACAAAAACTAGTGAGCTAATTGGTCTTTTTTGTCAGGAACCCATTTCTAACATCAGATCGACCACCTGATTCGTCGTTTTCGCGATATCCAAGGTACCGCAAAACCGTTTTTTCATTCCTTGTTCAGCTAATCGCAGAGCCTTTAACACAGCGTCTGACTGCTAGGGAGTCCCATGACGTAGCGCATGTCTAAGAATAGCCGGCCAATTAGCGATGCGGAAACGGAATTGGTGGCGCTGTGTCCCAGCAGTACAGGTTCTATGGGAGCGTAAATGGTGTGGGCATTGGACATTAATGCATTGCTTCATTTATGTAAACGCCAGCTATAGCTGGAAGAACATAGATTCCCGTTGTCACGCCGTCCGTCCGTATGTATGTGGACATTTATGTATGTACCACAGCTGTTTGAAAGTCTCATTTATTACGACAAAACCAGAATAAAGCCAAAATATTCAACTACATGTGTAATTTTTACGTAATTTAATTGCGGGCAAGTATGAATAAATCTAGTTTTACACAAATTTCTATGGATAATGGGCATATAGAGGGCGCAATAGCAAACAAAAATGACATTTTAGCCCTATATCCCTAACGTCCCTTAACTGTATTTAAATGCACTTTAAACAAAATCACGGAGCGGACCCCTGCATTGAGTCAGGGGGAAATTGACCCTAAATCTAGCAGGAAAAATAACTCTACCTCCATTTTGCGGTGATTTTCTTCTAGGGGTGTTATTAAAATCCCACTCAAAATGAGTAAACCTTATGCATTATTGGGCACAATATAATCCGCTTTGTGTAGGGTGCACACAACTTTGAAAAAAGATTTTACTCAGCAGAAAGGGGTGCTCGTTTTTCATCAACACTTGTTGCGAGCGTGCGTACCAAGAACCGCTAAACTTCTAGTTGTTTGTTGAGGCTACACTTTAGATTATTTTAGGAGTGAGCATGCCCCCAGCTACCTGCAAGTTGGAAGAAAGGGACATATCATGCACACCTGAAAAGACATCATAATTTAAATGATTTCATTGTTTTACCCTAGGTCCCTAGTTCAGTATCCTGGCTCTATATATTTCCGTATGAGGAGTAAACTATAACGCCCTCCCTATTTCCTTAGTTAAAGGCCGACTCAGAGATATTCCGATGAGGCCGCCCTCAATTTCCAAAAGAAATGTGTTTTTTTCATGTACCATAATTCTTGTCCATATACTAATCCTGTATGAAATAGCTAAGCTCAAATCGAAGTCCTTCATATAGAAAATCACATCTTGTTTAAAAATTCCGATCCGGAAATTTTTGTTGGGTAATACACAGTATCCTATGGCAACTGTGATATACCTAAATGTTTTTACTTGCATAAAACGACCACTCCAATCCCATCTCAAACTTTGGAATTGAGCATCTAGGTGACATCTTAGTTCTAGTTGACTATTTTAATTAATATATTTAAAAATAAATCTCTGAGTCATACTTTACCAAATTAACATTCTGTATATTTCTTTTCGCGAGATTTGTTATCATTCAAAATTGGTTAAAAAGTGTCACTGTTTGCTTTTGTAGTCAAGAGTCGACACGTTGAAATGATTTAAGGTATTTTATATTTAAACATTTGGAAACATTCCTGAGAAGTCAACTCCCACATTTTCTCCTCTAGGGCATATCTCCGGGATCATACTTCAACTATTTAAACAGTCGCTGAAGTGAGTGCTCTTTTTTAACCTACAATAACAGAAGAGTCGTCTTTTATTATTAGAGTCGACGATTCAAGAGTGACGTCGTGTTTTCACACGCTTCATGTTGCAGAAGCGAGGCTATTACAGAAATGAACTCAATATACTAACTGAGGTGATGATATATTAATTCATATCGACAACGACTGCGTTTGCACATTCCCAATTATATCTAGGCAAATTAAATTGAGGCCCTCTCCTTGGTAAAGTATCATAATGTACCAATGATTGTGAAATTGCGATGTGCATTTTTTTAAAGTTCTATCTCATGTTTCAATATTTCCAATCACCAATGCAGAAAGCACTTTTATTGAGATCGCGTTGGCATGAAATTCCTCTAGTGTTACATCTGGACAATAATTATATAGCGTATGCGTTAAAATTAGGTAATGTTTCGCGTACCTGTTTCTTATAACGATTTTTAAAGATTCTTTAACTAAGTTGGCACCGCCTCCAAAGAAACCGAAAGTGAAACACTCACAGAACAAAGAACAAGTCATGGAGGTCGAAAGTCATCAACGCGATGAAAACAATATGGCTCCTTCGTCGGTTACGGATCAGTCATGTGTGCGGTCATTGGATTTTACAAGCTGATTCGGGTCATTTTGTTCAGCTAGAAATGCCTCCCCGTTGGGTTTACTACATTTTTTAGGACTTTGAAGTCCGACCTGAACACCATTTGGAATCTCTCTTATAAAGAGACTCGATGATTTGACGGAACAAGTGAAGGACACAATGAGAATTCACGGCCTGCTAGTGCAAGTTTCAGACATTGAGAAGGATATGAAAAAGCTGAAAGAGAAAAGGAAGCTATGCTCGTGGGAAAAAATCGACGACCTTGAAAATCGCAGTCGACGCAACAATTTGATTTTTCATGGGGTTCCAGAGCAGATGGTTCTA
Source organism: Ophioderma brevispina (assembly GCA_023653785.1). Classification (NCBI taxonomy): domain Eukaryota; kingdom Metazoa; phylum Echinodermata; class Ophiuroidea; order Amphilepidida; family Ophiodermatidae; genus Ophioderma; species Ophioderma brevispina. The sequence goes on along the minus strand of JAMKCH010054537.1, from coordinate 7,062 downwards.
GTGCTAGTGGTAGGACATTGTTTTTTGAAACTGTTTACTGATATTTTGCAGACTTGTGTTGGATTGTCGGTGGAAGATTACAACATTGAAAGGTGCCACCGCACACCTACTATGTTCCAGACAGAGGTGATTTGGCCTCTTTTGTTTTTTGAGGGAGAAGTGCTTAAGCAGTGGGTGGTGAAATTTTCCATGGATCAGTATAAGGGAAAGAGCTTTTTTGGGTGTCGGAGGATATTTTCTCAGAGAATTCAATGGCAGGGACTGTAGTGAAAGAGTGTGCGCTTCCGGATAAAATTGTGAATTTTTGCACACAGTACTTTAGGATGGATAATCCATAAAATTGATGGAAGCACTTCCCAACCCCCCTTAATGGCCCCCAGCTTGGGTTTCAAGGTTATACAGGGAGTTAACAAAATTAAAATGTTCCGATGGATTGAAAAGCACACCATGACGTGTGTCTGGTTACAAGGATTCCAAAAAGGTATAGTTACAATATCTATGGCTTATAGTTCCACAGTTACCAGTTTACGGTTGGTAAAAACTTAAAAAAAATGTGAAAAAGTCAATTTGACGTTTGTCTGGGTCAAAGTTAAAGTGATTTTGATTCAGTTAATATGTGGTATGCAAATGTTTCCTAGCTTCAAAGGATTTGAAATAAGGACTAGTTTGCCTTATCTGTTATGCTTAGTTTTCACGTGATCCAACAAAATAGGGTCACAGGTCTGGTCAATAGAATCCATTGAGCCTTGCAGAGAACTGTTGAATCTATTTCGCCATTTTGGGTAATAACCAGGAACAGTAAGTAGTCAACGATTAATATTTTTTTCTAGGCGACATAACCCCATCAATTTGAGGTAACATTTTACAAAATATTGGAGCAACTTTTAATTTTTGACCAATTCTTTGTACAAACCAAAAATTGACTTTTTTTACCATTTTTTTGTTTTTACCCATAATTCCTGAACTATAAGTCACAGGTAGTATAAACTATGCCTGTTTGGAATCCTTGTAAAATAAAAAAAAACCAGACAGACCTGCATGGTGTGCGGTGTTCAACACAATCGGAAATTTTGACAAATTTACCCCTGTGTACCTTGAAATCCAAGCTGGGGGCCATTATGGAAAGGGGTGTGGCAAGGGCTTCCAGCAATTTTTTGATTATCAATGTTATAATAAGATACTTTTACCAAAAAGTCACAATTTATCAATTTGCACACTCACATAAGATCTATCTGTGCAACTACCGTCCCCCACTACAACAACTTAGGAAGAACAAGATGGAGTTATTTAAGCGTCTGGAAGGGGTTGGAGGGTAGTGTAAACGTCTTTCTTTTTTCTTTGTATATCCGGACCGGATCAAGTATAGAGACTCTGCTGGAAACCTGATCTCAGTAGGCTGAACTTTATGTGAAGTAGTGAACGAATTCTTAAAACTTTTGGTTTTCGCATGTATCAGCGGGATATTACAATTTCGTTTGTGAAAATCTATCTCCGTTTTTTAACAGACTATCACTTTTAAAATTTTTTAGCAAAAGCCGAACGAACGAAAAATTTGTTTGTTTCATTTGTTTGCCAGTGAGTATCTGGACGCTTTGTGATGGACGCGTTTTTAATTTTTTGTAACACCGGACGTGCTTTTTCTCTCTGATTGAAAGTGATGTAACTGGACTCTGGACTGCTTCAGGATGACTGAATCGAACTTTCGTGCGTTTTTAAACTTTTTTGTAAGCATCTGAAATCCGTTTTACATTCAAACATACATTTTTTTCTCGGCTGGAAACGCGATGCAGTCGAACACTCATGGCAAACTCTGTATAACTGAGTCGGTAACCCGGGTTTGTTTTGGTTAAATTCAATGTGCCTTCACTTTTATAAATACTTTTGTAGCATTGTGGATTTTGGGCTGCTGGTAATTCTAATCCTTTGCTGCCTTGAATCGAATTTCGATTTGCGCTGTGATTTGAAAAGCTTCACATCTGTCCATGGTACTTATTCGTTGATAGACACGATAATTGTGTTATCAGGGTACAGCCGTATTATTGGGAAAAAGATTCCAATATCTTCTGTTTAGTTTTAAAGTCCATAGTCACATCATACCAAATACGAAGCAAAACGTTCGAATTGAAGCAAAAGGGATGGGAATCAGTTGAAAAATATATATTACTATGCGTATGATATACTTTTTTCAAAATAATAAAACTCAATTTCTCAAAAATGTCAGTCAGACTTTGTTGCACTCACCTTGACTGATGTTAATCAAGTCTGTCTGCTGTTTGTTCATTCAATACTAAAAATAGGGTGGATTGCACTTTGGCAATTTGTCGAATTGTGGAAAGATCGATTAAGGATAACATTGATCTCAAATTCTCGATTCAACACAAAAAAGTACTTTTGTCTCCGCAAACCTGAATATCTAAAAACGCTGAGTCAATTTCAGGCAATGTCTAGCTAAATAAAGATTGTTCAATAATTGTGGTAGGTGTACAGCGAATATCTGAAGATTGTGTCATCAATATGCCTGCCTGTTCCAGTCGAAAATAGTGCGTACATTTTCCTGTGAGCGATTTAATATAGTAATCGCGGTTGGGAGGTACATTTTTTAATATAAATGATCCAGTTAAGACATTGAAAATGTATACTTTCATCTTTATCCATATTTAAAAAGAGTATTAATAGTTTGTGCCTAAAAATCGAATCCGGTTTGCATGGCCTGATCACTTGGCTTTGGAGTTGAGGTTCTGTTCTTCGAGTTAGTTACAATTATAGCGGGATACGAGTTACAATCCGCGATTAAAGGAGTTAAAATAATACAGTAGAAGCCGCCTGAGGTGAGGACATTTTGGAAGCCAGAAAAAAAAATGTTTCCAATGACTATCCCTCTCTCTTTTTTTCCTGCGGATAAGGCGCAGCTAAATATGTTGTAAGCGTTTGGGGCCAACTTACGTTGATGGTTGGGGTTTGTGGAGAAATCTGGTCCCCGGCAGGGACGCAGGTAGGGCACTCATTGCGAATGTGATCCCAGCACGCTGTATGGAGACCATATTGGCCCCGGGTCTGGCGATGGTCGCAGGCTCCCATCGGTGCATATTGTTTTGAAGCGACCGACTCCTGTTGCGAAATCCGGTTAAGGTGACCCATTTCCTGTGTGGGAGATTGCTGCAGGTCGGTATGTAGTAGTTCGTCTTAGGGTAGGGTGTAATAGAGAGTTTCTGGGTCTCGTATTCCATGTCGTAAGATGTTGACTGGGGAATGGAGAGGTTAGAAGCCAGTGTCGGCCAGAAAAATGGTCGGCGAGACGCAGGCTCGTCACCCGAGTGGTTGTGTGTGTGATTTCTTGACAGTGTTATGCAGCAGGTCGCTTGTGTACAGCAGGGCGCCTTATTCACTAGTTTTGTGCGTGTGGTGTTCTCTCCGAAGTACTGCAGGTGCAATGCCTGAAGCTGAAAGCACTGGTAGGTAATTCAGATGGGAGAGGACGGAGGCAGCACCGTTGAGCTGTGGTTCTCAAGTCTCGTTGAGTACTGTGTCCAGCTTCTTTGTGTGAGAGCTGCAACCATGGACTGGGGGGTGGCGGGCATATTCAGCAGTGCTGTAGCCAGACCAGAAGCCAAGGTTAGGTGGTGCCGTGGGTTCGTGGGGCTGGAACCCGTGAAGATCCAGCAAGTCGGCACAGGAGTTATTCCTCTGATAGATACCTTGGCGAATACGGACTCGAGGTGCTGCCGGGTAATAAGATGCCGGTCAAGCTCCCTCCCAAGTAGGTTGGTGGAGGATTGTATCGGCCAGAGGCTACTGCCTATTCTGGGTTGATTTGAAGCTGGCGATGGCCTCTTTGGTGTTGAGGAAAGGAAAGACTAAGGAAGTAGTAGCGGTGTGGTCTTGGCCTTCGACTCAGCTTCAGTCTACAGGTCTTGAGAGTATGCTGCAAGTAGGGCCATCTCTGTAGTAAGTGTGCTTCTACTTCTGTCCAGTTGCTGTCCGAGTGGGGGAGGCAAGACCGGCGTTAGCCATTATTGTCTAGAAGTGGTTGAGGGTTAATCGGGGATATACAGTTGAACAGCATAGGAGCCATAGTACAGATCCTTGTGGTATTCGTCCTCAGAAGGACCGCATGACCCGACTACTATGCCCATCAACTGGTCTTGGGAATAAGAGCAACGATCTAACACAGTCCATCCCTACAGCGTACTTGAGGAAAATCTGAAGATAACCACAAAAAACGAGAGGTAGCTTATTCGCTTGTTAGATCTAGGATCTTCTAGATGTCAATTTCCCCCCGCAACCCAGGCAGGGGTCCGCTCCGTGATTTTCAAAAGTGCATTTTAAATGCAGTTAAGGATGTTAGGTAGGATATAGCAAGATGATATACCGAAAAACCCTTTAATAACAGAAACCCTCTTAAGAGACCCGATCTTATTTTATTAACGCTAGACTGTAATTCCATAGATCAATATGTGGTATTCATTGTTTACAGTATACAGTAAAGAAATAAGAAAAAAGACAGATGTTTACTTAATTCCTTTCTGACGATGAGGCCTGCTTGTGAGAGTTATCAATTCACCAGATGTTTTAAGGTAACTTAAAATATACTCATCATTGGACCTCATTCCAAATGGTATACGCGAGTGTACAAGCTGTTCGAAAAGAACTTTCCCCCATCACTTGGTAATGTACAAATACAAAACACAAATAGAAGTTTTTACGTTTTCCTTGCGGAGGGTAGAGTTATTGGTTATGTTGTCTTTATCCCATGCTAGTTTGCTGAAGTCTGATTGTTTCGTTAAGGATTTATATTAATTTTACAACGCTCACTAAAAATGGGCTTTTGTACTAAACTGAGCAAATTAGGCGCTTGTGTTGAACGCATAACTTTTGAAGTACACAACTGTGAAAAAGGAAAAAAGACACGATTTGAATACTGTTTCAAAACAATTTACATTCAAATGAAAGAATTAAGTCACGCATGGGAGACACAATGGAAAAAAACAACCAAACCCAAAACCAAAGTGTTACGTAGGCGGTGGCGACCAAGAAATCTTCATTGGTTTAAAGGAATTAGCAGCGATTTACTAATCTAATACTAATCAAAATTCATATTTTTATATTTTTGATACTGGCATGGATATGCGAACATAACCTGCAAGTGGTTGGCTTGAAATCCGTGTATTAAAGACAAGGCAGTACTTTTTATCTGATTCTGTAATGTCTATACGTGTGTATCAAAATTCCGACTGGAGATCAAAAAGCCTTTCCCGGTGAATATCACAGATTTTCATCATGATATTGTGCACCATGATCAATACAGTTTGACCTCAAACATAAACATTATTGATCTTTGGTTATTCTGTACTGGTGTAAAACACAATCAGCTGCTTAGTGCAGATTTTGAAACGCCGTCGCTGTATGTCTATTTCCTGGAGACGGTATGACAAATTTCCTCAAATACTTCATTGTTTTCACTATTTGGTGTTTTTTTTCTACATTAAAGCAGTTATATGGAATTGTGCACACTAATCCCTTATTTACAAGTTTAAAAAATGCATTTCCACATTTTTTTCGATTCTCTCGCATTATCGCTGCTAATCCAGTTAACACGCAAGAGCGAAATCTTGACCAATAATGCTGATATTATAAGGTAATATTTTCTTATTTTAAAATCGTTGGAGTTGAACAATGAACTCCACGGTAAGAGTTACTAGTTTTATGTATGGATAACGGACGAGTACGAGGACGTATGTGGCCATGGGAACACCGATCCGCATGAAAGAGGCTATTTGTATTTTCTTTTATTTTTATTTTTTGGTGAGTTGCTAAATTGAAAGAGACTTGGTCGCCATTGTCTGGTGTTACGGTATTGATAACCGCGCCATCTATAACTTGTAGATGCGGCTCTAACGAAAGAGACACTGGCACATTTGAAAAATAGTTCGCCCTCAAGATTTTTCCAAATCGATATCTTTGCATGGTTGTAAAGCTTTTATATATATTAGCCCTCACCTGAAATGACTAAGACCAAATCAGCGTTCTTATTGGTAAACAGAACGAATTTATAATTAATGTCGCCGGCGACATTAATTCAGCAGACGACGGAAATGACGTTTAACACAAGAAAACGCACGCCGTATGCATGTTTCCTAGGGCATGCACCATGTTTGACCGGTCTGTGACCTTTGTGGTTTTAATATCAATAAGTAAGAGTCTATGATATTCATGTTATATACACATTTGTTGATTAAAGTTATGGAAAACTTAAAAGTTAGCCTACAAATTATCTGGATGTCTTTAACCTCTTATTAACGTCCCTGTCTGTTTTTAGTAGGGCACATGTGGTGCAGTGGATCAGCGCTCGCCTCATAAGCATAAGGTTGGGGGTTCGAGCCCCGCCGTCGCCAATGTGCTGTGCACTTTGGCAAGGCACTTTACCTCGCTTGCCTCTCTCCACCCAGGAGTATAAATGGGTACCGGTGTAAAGAAACTGAGTGTCTCCTATTAGAGAATGTCCTAGCTACCATAGCAACATGTACGGAATAAACCGTGACCTTGTAGACGAGTAAATGATACATACAGAACTCAATGGAGAACACAATGGCTAGATGGGTGGTAGGACACTCAGTCACACGGACACTGTATTATATGACACCGGCATATGCTGGGAATGCAAAACAGACTCGCTGTGCGGGAGGAGTGGCGAACCCCCCACAGCAACATTATATGAGGGAGTCTGGCCCAAACGCCAATGACAGAGAGATGGGGCACTCCGCCTGCGGGCGCACCATTTGCATTTTTTGTTTTTAGTATGTTATTTTTATGTGTAAAATATATCTCTATTCTTCCAATGGCCTAGACTATCATTTGAGAGCAAATTAAAGAAAATTCATTCATTCATTCAAGTGACAGGAGGAGATTTTTTTTAGGAAACGAATTTCTCTCAAATTTCACTGGATCGGTTGTAGACCACCTACCGAGAACGTTTCAAAGGTTTATTAGACAAATAGGTGCAAAAGAAAACCGCAAAGCTTGTTTTGAATTTGCCTGCTATCCTAATCGTTCCCCATAGAAACC